>VSMD01104809.1:0-177035 GCA_008750895.1 Mirza zaza
AATGCTACATAATTTCAGGCCTTACATTTTAGTCATTAATCTATTTTGAATTAATTTTTTCACACGGTGAGAGATAGAAGTCTAGTTTCATTCTTCTGCTTATGGATATCCAATTATCCCAGCTCTCTTTATTAAAAAGACTGTCCTTTCCCAATGTATGTTTTTGGTGCCTTTGTTGGAAATCAGTTAGCTTTAAATATGTATGTCTTATCTGGGTTCCAATTCTTATATTGTAGTATTTTATGAAGTTGAGTAGTATGATTCCCCAAGCTATGTTTGTTTGGCTCAGTATTGTTTTGGCTATTTGGGGTCTTTTGTAGTTTCATATGAATTTTAGTATTGTTTTTCTATTTCTGTGAAGAATGTCATTGGTATTTTGATAGGGATTGCATTGAGTCTGTAGATTGCTTTGGGCATACCAGTGCTAATTCTTCCGATCCATGAATATGTGATATTCTCCATTTATTTGTGTTATCTTCAATTTCTTTCATCCATGTTTTATAGTTTTCAGTATAGAGATCTTTTGCATCCTTAGTTAAATTTACTCCCAGGTTCTATTAATTTTTTTTGTAACTATTGTAAATGGGACCCACACTTACTCTATTTCTGTTCAACATAGTCCTAGAAGTTACAGCTGGAGTAAATAGACAAGAAAAAGTTATAAAATCTGTCCAAATACGAAAGAGGAAATTCAAATATTCCTATTTGCAGAAGACATGACCTTATGTGTATAGAAAACCCTAAATACTCCACCAAAAAACTGTTAGAATAAATAAATGAATCCAGTAAAGTCACAGGATACAACATCAAGATGCAAAAATCAGTAGCATTTCTATATGCTAATAATGGACTATCTGAAAAAGAAATCAAGAAACAATTTCATTTATAATAGCTGCAAAAGAAATAAGATACTTCATCAACTCCTTTTGATGACTGAGTAGATCTTAAAGTCTACCCATATGCCTGGGGTAGAGCAATTTGAACAAATTGACTTTATGCTAGGTTCCCAATTCCAACTTGAAACTTTTCTTCATTTCAAAGCTTTGTCCTCTATTAACAAAGCGGCTTTTATAAACCAAAGATCTTTGTTACAGAAATTATTAAATATCCTAAAAGCAGCTATAACATTACTTTTTATTTTGGTCTCTTGCTCCCTCTTTGTTATATTTCCTATTTTGTTCAGATTTTAGGAGTATTTTAGATTTGAAAATTATATGCTAGATTATATAAAATTTATTTATTTCTATGTTTCATTTTTGTACCTTTATAACCTTGTTTATTGCCAAATTTAAATTTTTCTTAGAAAGAGTAGGGTAAAGTTTCTATTATATGAATTATTTGATGCCTTCTAAGTATAAGGGAATTCAGATGCTGGTGACAAAGGTATCAATTTACCTAGTTTCTATCTCCTTGAACATAACCTGATTTATAAATTCAAAAATAGTGATATTATATAATGTGCATTAGAAATTACGTGATTTCTTGTTTGCTTTTAGCTAATAGTCTTCATTTGCTAACTACTTATTTCTTATTAAATCTACTTTTGCTAATGGTTTATTTTATTAATCAATGTTGAAGGTTTTATTTAAGTTTTGTTTGAAAGCTATTTTAATGTAGCTCTGAAAGTAAATACTCAGTTAATGCCCACATGTACTGTATCAGAAAAAGTCTAATTTTTAAAAATTACAAATTCAATTAATTACTCCTGTAAAGCAATTGGAACATAATGTGTGCCTTTGCTTGCAAAGCAGAAATTAAGTGAACATTAGTAGTCTAAAGAAAATTATAATTTAAATGGTTTCTTATTTTGTGCTGAACAAGTATAAGTAATATATTTATTTGCTGATAATTATCTGATTTTCCAGCTACATAAAGAATGCATCTATCTATGCATTTTTAATATAGTTGCATTAAAACTTAACAAAGGCTATTTACTATTTGTATAAAATTTATTTGCATCTTAATTAAAACTGTAAAAATCTGATACAATATTGTATTATATGAATAAATGTTTTCCACATACACTACAGTTGAATGTGGAAGCCAAAATCCCCTAGATAACCCTAAGCAAACTTTTTTCTTTTCCTATACAGACATACAAAATACATTTGAGTTTGAAATTATAGGTCTGCACACTAGAAGAGAGAATATAAGACTTTATATATATATATATATCAGTGCTTCAGCTTGAACAAACATCTTGTACCACTTTAAACTTGACTACAAGTGTTTTATAAGCTTCTCTATAGCCTTTGCAAGTCATTGAGGTTAATGGTCAATGCAATTGCCATCTCTTATGCAATGAACTACTTTATTTTGTCTGTGAATTCTCTAAGGAGTAACACAAGCATAAAGGGTGTATTCGGCATACATGAAATATAACACTATTAGAATAGCCAACTAAATTACAGAATCTCTGAAGCAGAAAAGCTGCCAACTCTGTAAAATGATGGTCTTTCTATTCTTGAATGAAATGAAATGATAAGGCTGCTGATTTCAATAAAAGAATTTAAACCAAAAATCCAGAGTCATACAAAATGAACCTAATAAAACTGAAATGGCAGTACACATAATCTATTTGATGATTGCATTGAAGGAAAAAAAAGAGGCTAATCAGAATGGCTGTGAATACACTAGCTCATTTTGAAAAAGAATAAACAATAGGAAAAGGAGTGGTAGAGATAAACTACTTCTTCATAACAAGGATTACTATCCCAAACCACCTGTTAAAATATGCTAGCATCATTGTGTTTATCAAAGTCAAAGAAGTGGCTTAAAGATGGTACTACTTCTAGACACAGGAAACTAGATTTTTAACTATAAGACTAAAAATATGATTATAGTAATAAGTGATATTACTAATGCTATTCTTAATAATGGTGATTTATCTCCTATGGAATTGTATTTGCTGACTTAAATATTGCAGTTGGAGCATTTGCGACTTCTATATATTTGATATTCTTCAATACTATTTACTGCTTATCAACACCTTCCTTCTATTCTAAATATTTTTTTGACTTTTTTTCCAAGTCTACAAACCATAAATTCCCAATCAGCCTCCAACTAAAAACTAATACTTATTCATAATCAGCTACTAAAGAATTTGATGGATGAAAGGAAGTAAGTCAAGAAAGAAAAGGATAAAATTTGGTCAGCTTTCTGTTTGTAAATCATTCCATTTCTACTGCTGTATTTTTTATTCAAGCTTGCAACTAAAATGATGTTTGATGAAAAACCAAAAGATGCCCCTGAATTTAATCCATTATTCATGTGGAAAAAATATAAAGAAAGCTTCTTGGCATAATATGTAAGGTCACACATGATCTTGTTCTATTTAATATAAATATTACTGAACTATATAGGATAGCTAAAAAGCTGAAGTTTGCAATGTTTTTTTATATCCCCTGTCCCCATAAATATTTATATTTTTTACAGATGTATATAGTTAGGGGATTCTTGACTAAGACAATTGTGAAAATCACTGGAAAGAGATCTAAACATATTTTTTTAAAAGACTTACTAAGCAGGTTATTAATCAATGAGATCTAATTTTCATTAAAGGAGTACACTTTAAGTACCTAATACATGCCATGAGCTGGGGCTGTGTAGACAAATACAGGTGTCCCCATAGGGAAAATAGAAAATTATAGCTAAATGCACCTTTGTTTACAACATATTCATTATAAGATTTTACAAAATTTTTCCTTTGAATGGAGACTTTTGGGACACCCTGTATATCAGAAGTCCCTTTCTCAAGGAAATCATACTAAAGGACAGAAAGACATTGTCATTTACTGATTGCTAGGTAATGTCTTAAGTAGCCATACCTTACAACACTCAAAAAAATGTGTGCTAGCATCCAAGTTTTATAAATGAGATAATATATTATGTGAATAAAAAAACAACTACAAATCAATTGAATAAATGCTAGAGAAATATAGTCCAAATGTTATCTGAGAACAAAGGAAAAGTTGATTTCTTGTTTAGCACAAGGCATCACCAATGCATTCAAGTGTTGGCATTCTATTATGGTCTTTCAGATGAGCCTACTTAACTATTGCTGTTGAGTAATAATTAACACAAATTTAGTGGCTTAAAATAAAACACATTTATTATCTTATTGTTTCTGTGGATCAGGAATCTGCGCATGGCTTAGTTGGGTCTCCTGCTTAGGGATTCATAAGGCTGCAGTCAGTGTGTTGGTGAGGGCTGCCGTTCATCAATGCTCAAATAGTGAAGAATTTCGGAAGCATATACTTTCAAGGTCACTCAGGTTTCTGACAGAATTCAGTTCCTTGAGGACTTTTAAGACTAAGGTTGCTAGTTTTTGGCTGGCTGTTGACTAGAAACAGCCCTCAGCTCCTAGAAGCTGCTCATAGTCCCTTGTAATATGGGTTTAGTCAACCTGGTTTCTTTCTTCCTCAAAGCTCATAAGGGAAAGTGATCACAGCAAGGTAGGCACTGTAATCTTAAATAATATAATCACAATCATATACTCATGTGAACATCTCAAGCTGCCATCTTTGCTATATTCTATTGGTAAGAAGTAATTCCCATATTCCACCACATTCTAAGGTAGGGAATTATATGAGGACACAAATATCAGGAGGTGGGGGACAAAGGGACAACCTTAAAAGTCAGTCTGCCACAGACACTGTTAAATGAAGAAAATTGCCTCTGTGTGAAGTGCATGCAACAGAGAGGTAAACAGAGAAAAATGTGGGAAAAAATGAGATTTAAATTTGCCTTGGAATAGTATATGTTCCTGGTAATGTTGAATCATACATTTTTCAAAATATTAGACCCAAGGGATTTGGATAATAATAATAGAAGTTATCACTCAGCTCACATTATGTGCTATAAACTGTGTTGATGGTTATGCATATAATTCCCAAAGTTAACAAAAATGCAGGACTCGTAAATTTTAATTTCTGATAACAACAAATAATGCGTATTTTTTATATTAATGGGTTCCAATTCCTTTTAGTATAAGTTTTTTCAAATATTTGGGATGGACTTATACTATAATAGTTATTATTTGTTTGAAATTCAAATTTAATAGGTTACTAATTATTTTATCTGGCAACCTAATTGTAGATGTATTATCTTATTTATTACTGACAAAAAAATGAACCAAATACTATTAATAGTATCATTTTTTATTGTAATCCTAAAGATTATTTAACTGAAACTTAAGAGGTTTAAGTCCTTATTCAAAGTACAGATTTTTAAGTGATAAGGAAAATATTCAAATATAGTATTAACACAGTTAAAAGACTGCTATTTTGACTTTTATAATTTACTGTCTTTCAGCATAACATATTATTTTTTAATATTTATTTCAATAACTTATTTACTTAGTGAGTTAAGGAAAAAAACCCAATAATTTAACGAAAAGAATTTGAAACTAGATATACTTACTAGACACATAGTGGACAAATGGCAATGATTAAATCTGGGAAGCGGAAAGGCTATGCAAGAACAGCGTTGCTGTGGTATTTAGCAGAGGCAGGCCTAGGAAACAGAAATCTGATGGGGAAGAAAATGAAGGAGGCTTTTGGAGTCTTACTGTGGTAAAGTGTAAAGTACCCTATGTAAAGTACTTATAATCCTTGGGTTCTTTTATTGCTAAATCCTTATTTTCTTAAGACCAACAAATCTATGATGAATTCAGGATCAGCAAAGGTCTATTTTCAATTTGATTTTTATTCACCTACTGGGCATTGTTTTAATATATGTTATAAGCTAAGAAATATTTTTATTCTTTCCCTCTAGGAGGATGAAAGCTGGTATAAATATCGAAAATAAGCATGAGTCATTACTCCTGAGAAGACGTTGCATTCTATATGTCTAGTAACCTTACAAACACTGTATTTGGTTTGGTGGCCTGAGATGTGTATTATAAAGTAAGATATTTCTGAATCTAATTTTTCACTGTGATTGAGATGGAAGGGTTTAGAAATGTTCAAAAAGCATCCATAGTTTTATAAGAAGAAAGCATTGTTTGCTGAGTGAAAGTCAGATTTTGTGTCTGAATATTATATCATGCTTTTTCATTCCTCAAAACTATAGTAGATTACATAAGCTCCTACTAACTTTACTGTAGATGTTAAACAATACATCACTCTATTTTGTCCTCAATATCTTGTCCTACTCTCAGCTCATTCCAACTTTCTTTTCCTTTATTTTCTATTATCCCTGAACCCAATTTATATATTTACCTATATATTTATTTTAAAAATTATTTATAATCTAATTTATTTATAATAAAAAGTATTTATCTCTCTAACCAAAGCTTGGAGTATATAATGCAGAAAAGGTAATTATACATTTTATATCAAAATTTTGCAAAGAAAATAAGAAGAGAGCATTTTTACATGGGTCTGTTAGAATAGATTAAATTATAATTTATGCATCAGAAAAAATATTCTCCCAACTGCAGAGACTAAACACAACCAAAACTTATTCCCTGCTAATTACATGTTCCCAAAATAGTTTGGTAGGAAGTTCTATTCTTTATACTTACCAAAGGCCCCAGGCAAGAGGAGGCTGCATCTAGGAAAAGAGAAGAGCAATATCATGTACTCATGTGTTGGTTCTTAAAGCTCTTCTCCAGAAGTGACACATCACTTTTGCTCCATTATGTTGGCTCAAAATTACATAGGGACAGGGAAATACAATTGTACCGTCTATTATACCTAGAAAGAGAATAGAAATATTTGATCAAAAGTGCCAATAATTATCGCTCAAAATTATGAACAAATTTAGACGTACGTCTTTTTTTTTTTATAAAAAAGGTCACCTTATTGAATGTGTATGGAGGATTCAAAAAGCAGACAGATCGCTATTTACACCTGGGGATTAAAGAAAATACCTCACTGGAAGGGCATGGAATCAATATTGTTATAGGTACATCATGAATGCACATTTACCATTTTATCAAATCAGTTCCCTTGGGAAAAACAAAAGAAGTGGCTTTCTGATACATCAGTAATATGTACTTTCTTTTCTTCTAATTGGAGTAAATTTCTTTAAAGAATGTCTTCATTCAGGTTATTTAAGAAATAATAAACAATAAGCAACCAATGTGCTTTCTGAACTAGTTTCACACATCCTTACTCTTGGGGAAATCAACTATATATTGTCATGATCTGATTGCTTTATGGAAAATGTGTGAATTCTCACTTCATATTTGATTCTTTATTTAAAAATATGAAAATGTTTACAGATGTCTGAAAGTTTTCTTTGTCATGAAACTAAGCTGATATCACTGAATATCATTTTTATGTGAAGTAGTTTTGAAAATCCAATTGTAGACAAAAGGGACACGTTTTCATAAATCCTTTTTACATGACTTGTTTCAAATAGATACAAATTATGTAGTAAACTAAATACCCAGGTATGGGTTGGGGGGATTGAATACATGTGAGTTTAAGTATGAAAATCACAGCAGATGAAAAAAATTGCATGATATTATAAATTGATAGCTCTGCTCTTCATTTTCCACCCACTCCGCACACATAAAAGAAATACAGACAGTTCCCAACTTATGGTGGATTGACTTACAATTTTTTTTTTTTTTTTTACTTTATGGTAGTGCCAAAGCAATATACATGTAGTAGAAATCCTACTTCGAATTTTGAATTTTGATCTTTTCTCAAGCTAGGAATATGCTACACCATACTCTGTCATGATGCTGGGTCAACTCATCTAACACAAAGCATACTTTATAACAAAGTATTGAATATCTCACATAATTGATTGAATATTGTATGGAAAAGTGTTCTGAGCACATTTTAAGGCAGGCAAGGCTAAGGTATGATGTTTGGTAGGTTGGAAGTATTAAATGCATTTTCAACTTAAGATATTTTTAACTTACTGTGGGTTTATCAGGATGCAACCCCATGGCAAGCCAAGGAACATCTGTAGATTACCAGAAAAGTTTAATTTAGCTTCACCCTACAGCGTTTCAACTCAATTCTTTTTTTTTTTTTTTTTTTGAGACAGAGTCTCACTTTGTTCTTTGTTGCCCAGGCTAGAGTGAGTGCCGTGGCGTCAGTCTAGCTCACAGCAACCTCAAACTCCTGGGCTCAAGCAATTCTACTGCCTCAGCCTCCCGAGTAGCTGGGACTACAGGCATGTGCCACCATGCCCGGCTAATTTTTTCTATATATATTAGTTGGCCAATTAATTTCTTTCTATTTATAGTAGAGACGGGGTCTCGTTCTTGCTCAGTCTGGTTTCCAACTCCTGACCTTGAGCGATCAGCCCGTGTGGGCCAGCCAGAGTGCTAGGATTACAGGTGTGAGCCACCTCGCCTGGCCTCAATTCAATTCTTATTAGCAAGTGTTCATTCAGGTCATACATTTTGCAAAGCAATTTACCAGGTATTTAGGAGTATATAAGGGAAAAAACTTTCTGCCCAATGACAGAATTATATAAATCTCATACAGTTCATCACTTCATTGTTTTTCATTTTTCTCCTACATGTTTACATGGCCAGTCTTTGGGGGTGCTACTAGTTTATGACAATTGGCTATTGTACTGTGCAGGGACAGCCAGTGGAGGACACTGTGAATCTTCGTTCCCCAAGGCTGGCTCCAAGAATGGAGACTGTTGTGATTTTCTAGGATGTTAAGGTGGGTAGGTCATCTTCTTTCTGGATCTCAAAGTTGTAACCATATGAGGAGGAAGGAAATAGAAAGTACAGTAGTAGCAATCTCTCTGGGGCAGCGAAGAGGAGAAGAAAGCAGATTGTGGGCTTGTTTTCACAACAGGTGATGGAGGTAATAAATACAGATGGGAATTTTGGGTTGACCTTAATTCCGAAAAACCTCAAGAGGCCACTGAAATTGTATCTATTTCATTCTTTCATTTCTTCTGAATCTTGTTCTATAACCTATAGTAGTGACCTGCCACATAATAATATGTGTAAAGAAAAAAGAAAAAGAAAAAAAATAGCAAAAATAAAAAAGATCTTGTCAGCACTTTTGTGCTCACTTTTCTGAAATAAAAATAGAAAAGGTGCAATGGTCACAGTGTATGTAAACAAACAGCATTTCATTCGATGAAAAAGAAGAAGGGGCTGTGTTTGAGTTGAAAGGAAGGATTTCTACTTGATATTTTTTTTCTTCCTATCATCTATTACTAATTGGCTTAAAAACATAATGGGGTTTTTTTGTTGTTGTTTGTATGTTTTCTCTGAGCCTAACTTTATAACTATAGAACAAGAAAGGATGGAAGAAATTTAAAAAGAAAATTTTATTTTATTTTTATCTTAAAAAATCCATGTAACTGAAAAGACATCTCCTCATAACTACCTAACATGTGGCAGAGGTGCTTAAAACAGGATCTGGAATCAAATTTCCCAGGCTTGATTCCTATTTCTTCCACTTCTCTGTTGTATGATATGTAACAGTTACTTAATCACTCTGCTCACCTTTTCTTCTCTTAAAAAGTAGATATTAGTAATACTTGCCTCAAGAGGTTAAAGCACATGATTACAAAATAAGTTAATAGAATAAACCCATGCATAAAGCAATGAATTAAAGTTAGTCATTTTATTGATTATTCTCATAATTTTATTATATGTATCGTCCACCTCTAGTCTACTTTTCTATTATACTGACTTTTCTGTCTCTGCTTATTTTTTTATTAAACCAAAATGATGATGAATTGGAATAATTTGATCAATTACATTGTTTGATTTGTAATTTTTTATCTGCATTAGTCATTTTCTACATTTTAATCTTAAGTGTTTTTGACTCCCTTCACCTTTATTTCATAATTCCATGTCTCTCAACAATACCTATTTCTTATTCTACTTTAATGTATATATCTAAATCCACTCAACAAACTGTCACTGATCATTAAAAATGTAGAAATTTTAAATTCAGTGTAAAAATATCTAAATATCTTCAAATTAGGATATATGTGTTATTTCTATTTTTAATAAGTCCTATATACTTATGATGTTATTAATTTGAATGGTGAATTGCTTTGCTGTCCCAAAGAAGATTCTTAACTACCACTGAATTCTAACATTTTTTTCAATGTTTGTTTTCCTTTTTTCTTTTTGTAATTAAGGGTCTCTCTCTTATATTTTCTGCCTAAGAAGCATATTTATTTTCTTTGAGTACATACATGTACTTAATGTTTTCCCTTGCCTTGATTGTTTTTACTCATTTATTCTTTTGGCCTGGTCTATTATTCTTTTACTAGCTTCTTGACTTCAAAATTTAGCTCACATAGATCTTCTTTTCTGATAAAACAGTCAAAGATATAAATTTCTACCAAAAATTCCCCTTTAGATGCTCCTCACATATTTTCTGTATAGATTTCTTTCATTGCCATTTAGCTCTAAGAATTCTATAATTTCTCTTTGGGGTTCTTTTAGAGAAATAGATCAAAAGAACCCTCCTCTGAGCTCCAGAAACATCATCCAAATAGCATCTTCTCTTTAGAAATCTGGATCTCATTTTCAATAGTCCCCTATTCATTCTAGTTCTTAATATCCATGACTTCTTTCCTTATTTTTCTCCACCCCTTGGGGTGCCATCTGCTTTCTGTAATTTCTATTTTGTATACATGGAATGGTCTTACTGAATTCAGACAGAAAATTTAATTGTATGGGTTGTAGAATTACAATAAATCCACAACTTTTTCAATTCTCTCATGTGAAAGTTGGGGACAATGATCTTTTGAGGTTATGCTTACTCGCCTTAAAAAGTCACAATACTTTGTTGCCTTGAAATATATAATTCTGGACAGCTCATACTCCAAAAGAACTTTAGTGTTTTACCCAGAAACAAAGCCAAGTATCTACAGTCAAGTGATCTTCAACAAAGCAGATAAATACATACATACATTAAGTAAAGGGCATCTTAGTCATAAATAGTGCTGGGAAAATTGGATAGCCACATGCAGAAGAATGAAATTGGATCACTATCTCTTGCTACACACAAAAATTCACTCAAAATGAATTAAAGATGTGAATGTAAGACCTCAAACTATAAGAATTCTACCAGAAAACCTAGGAAAAATTCATCTGGCCATTGGCCTAAGCAAAGAATTCATGACTAGGACCCCAAAAGCAAATGCAACAAAAATAAAAGTAAATAAATAGATCTTAATTAAAATAAAATGTTTCTGCAAAGGAAAAGAAACAATCATCAGAGTCAATAGATAACCTACAGAATAGGATGAAATATTAGCAAAGTATGGATCTGACAGAGACCCAATATTCAGAATCTACAAGGAACTCAAATAAATGAACAAGGAAAAAAGAACTAATAACCCCATTAAAAAGTAGGCAGAGACATGAACAGATATTTTTCAAGAGAAGACATACAAATGACCAACAAACATAACAAAAAGTTCAACATCAATAAGCATCAGTGAAATGCAAATTAAAACCACAATGAGATACCATTTTACCCCAGGCAGAATGACCATTACTAAAAAGTAAAAAACAAACAAACAAACAAAAATAGGTATTGGTTTGGATGCATGAAAAGGAAAGGCTTATGCACGGTTCGTGGGAAAATAAGTGAGTACAACCTCTGTAGAAAACAGTGTGGAGATTTCTCAAAGAACTAAAAGTAGATCTACAATTCAATTTAGCAATCCCATTACTGGGTATCTACCCAAAGGAAAGGAAGTCATCATATCAAAAAGACACCAATAAACATGTGTTTATTGCAGCACAATTCACAATTGCAAAGATGTGGAGACAACCTAAGTGCCCATCAACTGAAAAGTGAATAAAGAAAATGTGGTGCATATGTATGCCATGGAATACTACCCAGCCATAAAAACAAATAAAATAATGTCTTTCACAGAAACTTGGATAGAGCTGGAAGCCATTACCCTAAGTGAACTAACTCAGGAACAGAAAACCAAAAACTCCATGTTCTCACTTACAAGTAGGAACTAAGAAGCGAGTATGCAGGAGCATATAGAGTGCACAATGGACCTCAGAAGGGAGAAGAGTGGGAGGGGAGTGAGAGAAGAAAGACCTACCTATAAGGTGCAATGTACACTTCAGGTGACATTTACACTAAAATTCCAGACATCACTACTATACATTTCACCCATGTAAACAAAAACTACTGTACCCCTAAATCTACTGAAATTTTAAAAAACCCAAAATATTTTTTAAAAATTTAAAAATGAAAAAATGCATTATCAACTTTTTATAAATTTCTTATAAAATTAACTTTCAATGCACCCCCCAAAGAGAACTTCAAAGTTTTGCTAATTAATATTAGCAAAAACCTGGGATATATGTATGCAAATGGATTCTAAGGATCTTAAACTGAAGATAACAAAATATATTGCAGGACTAGGTGATTGACAAAAGTGAGCTTGAATTGCATGCTAAATTTAGTAGGTTTAACTCTGCCACAAGTGGTTTTAATAGATTATTTGACTGATTGAAAAAAAATTGGACTAAATGGTATTTAGTATATTCAATAATTTGAGATGCCAGAATTTTCCTTGTAAAATTAAAAAGAAAGAATCCAAAGTATTAGGAACATAGGAATGTGTGAGCAGATTTATACTGTGTTACCTGCACTCTTCCCTCAAAAGTGCTAAGAAAACATTTTATTCACTAAAATATTGAGAGATACATTTGGGAGGTGATTGCTAATTTTCTCAAAAATATCTGTGGTAGATATCTTCTATAGATGAGGTATCATTTTGGGAGAGGCCACAACTGAGCTAGACTTTCTGATTTCAAAGGAAATGATGGAAACTTGCTGTAGTAGGTGCCAAGAGGCATCCTGCAAATGCCAGAGACACAGTGGGCCCATTTACCATAAAGGATAGCAGAGACAAAGAGTAATCAGAATGTTTTGATTCTCAGGAATATCTGGCAATACCTTATCAATCAATGTGTGCCTAGGTATAAAATGCTTAAACAGCCTATTAAAATGTTACTTGATTAGATAATAGGAAAAATCTCCAAATCTGGTGACTAGAAAACTGACTAGAGGCAGAATAATAGAGTCATATCTTCTCACCATTGAGTTTAAATTTCAGTCAAATTTTAAGTTTCCAGATCTAAGCCTGTTCTCAAACTTGATAGACTGACATTGAATTGAATTCCTGAGGACTCAAAAGACCATTCTACTCCACTAGTAAAACGGGAAGCTTATGCTTGTCAGGTGACAAATACAATTTTTGTCTCAAGTTCAAATTGCAGCGCCGAGGTATATTTGCGGACTCACTCAGCAATTGGTAAAATCATCACAATTGCTCACTGACATGTGCATAGAGGGTGATTGCTTTAGGAAGGGCAAATATAAACTCCTTCCCTATGAGGATGTTAATCCAGAAGTAATAACACATTAACAAATCCCTAGGGTGGGTGGACAGGTGACAGCCTCTATCAAAGACTTGAAAGATAAAGGGGTGATGACATCCCATCCTCATTAGATTCCCTATTCAGTCTGTGTAGCAAACAGAGGGATCTTCATGATTGACTGTGGATTACCTTAACTTTAATCAAGATGTTAGTTTATCTGATTAACTTTACTGTCTTAGTGGAAACTTCAACATTGTCCCTGGTGTTTGCCATGCAATTATTGACCTGACAAATTCTTCTTTTCTGTGCCAATTTTCAAGGACAATGAGAAGCTTTTTGTTTGGTTTTATTTTTTTCCCTAACAGGGCTAAAACTATACCATCATCACTTTGCCTCATGGATATAACTATCTTTCTCTCTACCATAATGTATTCCTCAGATACCTTATTGTCTTCAAACAACAGAACTCATCCTGAGCCTCACATTGATGGTGTTAAGTTCATTGAACCTGATGTCCAGGAAGTAGCAAGTACTTGAGTTGGCTTTATCAGAATAAAATGCCCATGGAATTTCAGGGGATTGCCATGTTGAGGGATGGGAGGTGTACTGCAATGACACGAGCATGTCTGTATATTCCCTCTATGTTAAAGAGGTTACTTTAAAGTTATTTTACCTTTTACTACCACTAAATAAAAAAGACATAAAACTCTTAGAATATTTTGGATCCTAATAACAGTATATACAATATGTGAGTTTGCTAAGCCAACTCACTTATTGAAAAAACATATAAAGCTGTTAGTTTTGTGTGGGTATCAGATCAAGAGAAACTCTACAGAAAGCTCAGACCACAGTGCAAGTGACTATGCTCCTTGGGATTTCAAAACCCAACAGATTTGATATTAAAAGTGTCTATGACAGTGACACAGCAAGTTCAGTCCATAAACTCTCACTGTCAACAGTAAAATAGGAAGGTGCAGCATAAGGTAAACAACCATATCACTAAGCCTATTGTTATATATGTCTATGTATATATGTGTGTGTATATATACATATATATATATATATATGTCTATCTCAAGGAAGCAGAAAATTTGTTGATAGTCTGGTGCAAATAACACTTTGAGTGGCCCTGATTAATAGACATGTTTATGGAGATTTTGGAGGGCCTCTGTAGAAGAACAGCAATTCAGATACCTAAGATTCTAATCTGACCTTATGCACTCCCCAGGAGGTAGTTATTCTCTTTTAGAAAATAGCTTCTGGCTACCTATAAGGACCCTGGTAGAGAAAGAATGCCATAGAACCTGCAGTGGCTATGCCTGTGAGTTGCCCCTTATAAACTGGATGTTACCTGCCCCCTCAAACCATATTGTTAGGCATTAATAGTATTTATATTTTATCAAATCTAAATATTGTTGAAGAGACTGGACTGAAGCAGATCTGAACACAAATAAGTTACATGATCAACTTAGACTAGACTATGTTGGATTACATTCTTACTGAATTTCTTTCTCCTTATCAGTTCATACTTAGCCTCAACTCCTTATGACCAGTTGCCCGAGGAGATAATTTTATTCTCAGGGCTAGTTTTCAGATGGATCTGTATGATATCCTGGCACCAACCAGAAGTAGACTTCTGCAGCAGTACAACCTCAATAGGAAGTATCTTTGAAAGATTCAAGCAGTACATTTCATCATCGAATTTGTTATTTGAGAGATGAATTGAAGTATGAATCTACACTGACTTTTGAGCAATGGCTAATGGTTTGCCTAGATGGTTAGAGATTTGAAAACAACAGTATTGGAAGTCTAGTGACTAAATGGTCATAGGAAGAGGTGTGTGGAACCTCTCAGAATGATCCAAAATGCTCACCAAAAGGCATCCCCTGCAGAACAGGCTCTCACTAATTAGAAAATTTGATAAATTCTGTGTATGGCAGCCAATCTTATTCCTAACCATCACAGTGCTTTCTCTGTTGTCCCATGTACAAAATGTTAAATGATGACACAGATGGAGGCTATGCATGGGCTCAGGAACATGGGTTTTCTCTTATAAAGACTTGCTGCTATCATGCTGGGCTCCTGATATGCCTTCATTCTCTGGGGGAATTAGGCTCCCACCCACTGGCACATTGATTACATTGGACTCATTCCACAGTGGAAGAGCAATGATTTGTTCTCAATGGAATAGATGCATAGTTTGGATATGGATTTAATTTTTGAGTTCATATTTCTCCTTCCAAAACTACCATCTGTGGAATTAGAATGCTTTATTTACCATTGCGGTATTCTGTGTAAGAGTGTTTCTGATGAAAAAATTCATTTCACAGCAAAATAAAATATAACAATTGTTTCATACTATGTAATTCATTGATTTTTATAAAATTTTTTTTACAGAGAAACTGGCCTTAAAGAACTCTGAAACGGTCTTCTGAAGAATAAGCTATGGTATCATGTAGGAGACAATATCCGAATTGGATGGAAAACTATCCTTCAAGGAGTGGTATGTTTTTGTTTTTGTTTTATAATCAGTATTCCACATATAGTGGTATTTCTTTCATAGTGAAACTATCAACCATGAAAATCAAGGCATGCTAGTGGAAATACTCCTACCAGCTGCAAGGGTTCACACCTACAAGGCTAGCACTTGGAGGGGCCCAGAAGTGAAGATCATTTGAAATCAGGAGTTTGAGATCAGCCTGAGCAACATAGTGAGACCCCATCTCTACAGAAAAGAAAAAACAAACAAACAAAAAAGAGAAATGCTCCAGTCACTATAAATGTAATAACCTACTTACACATTTTTTCCTTCATATTCCCTCAACTTTAAGTGCTATTGGTTTGAAGATTGTATTAACAATTTTCAAAGGAAGAATGCTTTCACCAGGGGCACACATTTCATTTAATTGGAGGTTTAAATTGTTCTCTGGCTATTTTAGGTTTTCCATATCACTGAATATGCAGACAGAGAGGGTGGTTAGGCTACCGGCTGGGGTAAATTATCCTAATTTTCAAAGGAGCTTTGAGGTTGCTGCTACAAACTGGGAGAAGGAGAAACAAAGTTTGAAATTCATAGATTTTCTTAGACATCTCTTGTTACTTCTGTAAAATGTACAAAAAGTGGCCTAAAAACTCAAGACCAGTAAGTATTCAAAACACTAGTTAATGAAGATACAAATCACTCCATTAAGACCCATACCAGATGAATTTCTGAATGAGAGCAAGTGTATAACAGAAGCAGCAAAAGGTAAATATAAACTATGACTTTGTGATATAAACAGAAATGAAAATTTTAACTGCTATGAATGCTCTTTCTTTGCTTGTTATATATTCAATTGTATACATTTACTTTCTCCTCCTCCTCCCCTCATCTTCTCTTCCTTTTCCTCCTTCTTCTCTTTCCGCTCCCCCATTTCCCATCCTCCCCTCCTCATATTTTATGTAAGGGTTTTTGCAGGTGTTTAACTTCACTATTTAGTCTTTAGGTTACTAGAAGTAGGACTGTTACTGTTTTTAAGGAGTAAGGAACATCATTTAGGGATGAGTGCCACACGTGTCGCCCAGAGACAGAGATGATGAGAGTTGGGACTTGGAGAGGGGAGCTTTGTTTGTATGAAGGGTCATTATATATGGTTACGAGAAACCGTTTTTGTTTTGCTTTGTTTTGAAGGTGAAAGGTGGTAGAAGGAAGTGTGTAGATGCTAAATAGTTCTAATTTTCAGGGATTTTTTACACATTTCCAAACCTGCTTTATTGTGTCCCTTAAAAGGCAGCATCACAAGCCACCCAATTACCCTTCCCTTTACTTGGCTGTAATCAACTCAAGGGCAGATACCATGATTTTTTTTTTATCTATGCCCATCTATAGTTTTTATAAAGTCAGCAAACAGGAAAATTTCTGGTTCAAAGTAGGCCTAAAGTAACTATTTGTTTAGTGAAATTTAAATGAGAGAAATAATTAGCTAAATAACAGCTTTGGATATTTTGGGTTGTTTATTTTTTTTTCCTGCACAGAATTACACAGTTGAATTCATTTGTTAAACAGATACTTATGCAGGGCCTTCCATATGCTACACACTCTTCTATTATTGGTGATTCCTGGGTTAATAACGTTGATAGCAACCTAAGTCTGAGAAAATAAAAATCAAATTAAATTTTTCATATGTATGACTGATCTTTTATTAGAATCTTTGTGCTTGTGAGACCATAAATTTATTTTTACATTATGGATTATTACTAAAGTTTCAGAAAAATTATTATTTTAAATATCGCATCCCATTGTGTTTATTTTTGATAGATAATGATTCCTAGCATGCTAGAGTAGATAGTAAAGGTAAAGCAGTTAGTAGAATTTGTATACTGAGGAATTCAGTTTATATACTAGCTACTTACTTTTTTATGAGACTATTAAGTTTACTTAAATTTCCCATATTTTTTTTTCCTTTGTGTTTAAGTTTGGAAAGTTTCTATGGACTTGTCTTCAAGCTCCCTGATTCTTTCACAAATTTTTTACTGGTAAACATGTGAAAAGCATTTTTCATTTCTGCTACTATGTTTTTTATTTACAGAATTTCCTCTTGGTTATTTCTTATAGTTTCCATTGTTCTGCTTATGTCATCCCTCTGGTCTTGCATGCTGTGTACTTTTTCCAATATAGCCTTAACATATTAATCATAACTATTTTAAATTCCCTATCTGATAATCACAACATCTGTGCCATATCTGAATCTGGTTCTGATGATTGCTTTATCTCTTCATACTGTGTTTTTTTTTTTGGTTTTTGACATCCTTTATATATTTTTTTTTCATTTGTTGAAAGCCCCACATGTTGCTTTGTGTAATATGAACTGGATGATAGACCTTTAGTGTGCAGATTTATGTGACTCTGGCTAGCAGTTGGGGATGAGTCCAATATTCATTGTAGTTGTAGGTATGAGAGACTTCAAATTTCTCTAATGTCCTTGTTTTTGTCTCCATTCTTGGCTTTGTCGCCTTGCTTTGTGTTGCTTCTCAGAGAGGATCTGTGTCTTGTAGCTATTTCTGCTGTACTCTACCGCTACCATGCTGGTATAATGGTAAAGTGTGGGGAGGAGTGTTCTATAATCTTCTGATTAAGTCAAGTCTCTCATGGGTCTGTATCTCAAGAGTGTGGGTGGCTTTTCCAACTATTTTCATCTTCTCTAACAGTGTCTACCTTTTGCTTGCCCCTTTCCTCTACTTCCTTCCTTAGCAACAGCATTCCCAATCTAGTTATTTGAATCCTTCTTACTTATTGGCCATGGATTGCTTTTCCTTAGGTAAGTAGGAAGGCTGTAGCTGCCTAGATTGGGACGGAGTTCTTTTGCCCTAGGTAGGACAAGATTTCAGTATTGCCCACTGGTGATATCTTTTGCCCTGGAGACTAGGTCTGTATTAAGAGAAGGATCTGGGAAGGTTTCATGGTGTTTGCTCTTCTTCCACTGCCAGAGCTGTAAGGAGGATCATTTTGAACCTCAGCTATGAGACTCTGGTGGAGTTTCTGAAGGAAAAGTGCATAAGAGTGTGGAGACCCACTGTGACTGCTCCACAGTATTTGCTCAGTCTTGTTCTAGTTGATACCTAGCTTCTCAAGTTAGTCAAAATGACTAATTAAATATTATCCTACTCTTCCTACCAGCTTATAGTATCCCAGAAGTTTCTGCTCTCAAAAAATGTTTTGGGCCTGCCTTTTCTCTCTCTGGATGTGCCTGTCTCTCCAGATTTTATGGTGGCCATTTCCCTTTGTCCTCAGACCTCTGATAAGTCAAAAAAAGTCATTAATTTTTTTCTTGTCCAGCTGCTTCTTGTTGTGAAGACAGGAATGGTGACTTCAAAAATCTTCCCATGTTGAAGCTGAAACCACAACTCCCATCTTTAAAAATGGAATTAAAAATACATTTTGCAAAAGATTGACTATTAATTTTGAAATGAAAATTACTTGGTTTTATAAACTATTAAATGTTTTGAAAATGTTAGATACTCTTACAAGATTTAACTTAAAATGTTTTAACATTTGGTAAACTTCTCCCTTTTTTCCCTCATACTGAGTAGATTATGGACTAACACTTCTGGTTCTTTCTAACACAAGAGATGACTGTTTATCTTCTGTTCTGTTTATGTTTTTAATCAATAAATTTTTAGTATGGACTTTTATCTTGCCTTTAAATATCCATCAGAAACTGTGACCATTCTTTGCTCACTTTTTTATGCCTTTGTTAAAACTGCTTAGAAACAACACTTTGGAATCATAAAAATCAATAAGCCTTTTGATCTAACTCCTTCCAATGTCACTTCCTCATCTTCAGTTTTAGGCACCTTTAAGATTCTTCTGACGAGAAATATTTTTTTATTCATATACTCTTTGCTTCTGTTACTTGAGGGAATGATTGATCCTGATCAACTTGTCAACATTTCCTTTTATGCAGACAGCAGGATGTCTGCTCTTTTCCTAGAACTCTGGAAATATTTCTCAACTTTATAGAAATATAATAGGTTTATGCTACTTGCAGTAAGCCTGAACACAGAACTGTGAGTTGTGGTAATAAAACTAATAATAGAGATAAATTAGTGGTAATCAGCATGGTAAAGTAGAGATGCAGTAGAACACAGATCCAAGAAACTGACTGTGTATAATTGGGTGAGACAGTATACCTCTCTGAAAGTCTACTCCTTGATATCAAAAAAGTGTTCAAGTTTTTAAGTTCTCTATAATTATTTAACAAGCATATGTTGAGAACCAACTTTTTGCCAGACACTATCCTAGATGTCAGGAATACCTTGATGAATAACAAAAGCAAGGTTTTACATTCATGGAGACTAAGTCAAGGATGAGGTTAACAATAAATAGTAAAAACAAAATAAAGACACAGGAAAATATCAGATGATGATGAGTATTCTACAAAGGACGAAAGTAAGGTTATTTGACAGTCCATGACTGCTACTTTAGATTAAATGATCAGGGATGGCCTTAGATCTAAATGACTATAAACCAGCCATCAATAGAAAATAGCAGGTGGGGAATAAAATTAGCAAAATTAGGATCCATGGGGAAGACTAGCTTTGCTAGATGGCAGTAAAAGAATTGGAAAATATAAATTGAAAAATAGAGAAGATTAAAATCTGATTATGTAAGAATCTATAAATTAAGTAAGGAGTTGGTTTTATTGCAGTGTGTTTGGAAGCCATTGACAACTCCCTACCCATTGAATGATTCAGTACATTAAATAGCCCCTCATCTTCATTGTTTGAAAATATGGAAATTAAAATAGATTTATTAAGTTGGTGCAAGAGTAATTGCAGTTTTAGCATTATTGAAATTTGTCATTTAATAAGTAAATGTGGTTACATCATTCTTAAGTAAATGTGGTTACATTACAAGTAAATGTGGTTACATCATTTTAATATGCATTTCTCTCTCTCTTTCTTTCTTTCTTTTTTTTTTTTTTTTTTGCTAATGAGTTGTTACCTACTGTTTATTTTATATTTGTTTTAGACCATGGAAATGATATTAGACAAAACTAAATTCCAGTGATTTTCTTATTTGAGTTCAAAATGGGTCATAAACCAGTGGAGACAACTCGCAACGTCAACAACACATTTGACCCAGGAACTGCTAACAAATGTATGGTACAGTGGTGGCTCAAGGGTACAAAGGAGATGAGAGCCTTGGAGATGAGGAGCACAGTGGCCGGCCATCCGAAGTTGACAACAGCCAATTGAGATCAGTCTTCGAAGCTGATCCTCTTACAACTACATGAGAAGTTGCCAAATAACATCAACCATTCTATGGTTATTTGACATTTGAAGAAAATTGGAAAGGTGAAAAAGCTTGATGAGTGAGTGCCCCATGAGCTTACTGAAAATAAATAAAAAAAAATCATCATTTTGAGGTTCTGTCTTCTCCTTTTGTATATAACAACAAGCCATTTCTCGATTGGATTGTAATGTGTCACAAAAAGTGGATTTTATATGACAACCAGTGATGACCAGCTCAGTGGTGGACTGAGAGAAAGCTCCAAAGCACTTCCCAAAGCCAAACTTGAACCAAAAAAAGGTCACAGTCACTTTGGTCACTGTTTGGTGGTTTGCTGCTGGTCTGTTCCACTACAGCTTTCTGAATCCCAGCAAAACCACTACATCTGAGAAGTATGTTCAACAAATTGATGAGATGCACCAAAAACTGCAACACCTGCAACCAACATTGGTCACCAGAAAGGGCCCAATTCTCCACAAAAACGCCTGACCCCACGTAGCACAACCAATGCTTCAGAAGTTGAATGATTGGGATACAAAGTTTTGCCTTATCTGCCATATTCAACTGACCTCTCGCCAACTGACTACCACTTCTTCAAGCATCTCGATAACTTTTTTGTGTGTGTGTGTGTGCTAGGTATTTATCAAAAGAAATAAAAACATGTTGTCATAAAAACTTACACACAAATATTCATTAGCAGCACCATTCACAAAAGTGGAAACAATCCAAATATCCATCAACTGGTGAATGGATCAACAAAACTTGATATGAAATTATATTCAGCAATAAAAAGGAATGAACTAAGAATGGAATTGGAATATTCCTAACACAAAGAAATGATAAATACTTGAGGTGATGAGTATCCCAATTACCCTGATTTGATTACACATCGATAACTTTTTGCAGGGAAAACGCTTCCACAACCAGCAGGATGCAGAAAATGCTTTCCAAGAGTTCCTTGAATCCTGAAGAACAGATTTTTACTCTACAGAAATAAACAAACTTATTTTTTGTTGGCAAAAATGTAGTGATTGTTACGGTTCCTATTTTGATTAATAAAGATGTTTCAGCCTAGTTATAATGATTTACAATTCATGATCTGAAACTGCAATTACTTTTACATCAACCTAATATATGATAAAATAATAAAGATACATTATATCTGAGAAGTTACTTATAATCTAAAAATGTCTCTAAATCTATTATCCCATTTACAATCTTCAAAATGAGATAATAGATTTAAAGGTATTTTTCGTCTTGTGTAAACATATATATCTATATTATCTTGTGTAAAATTCATGTTAATTGTTTTATTTTGTATATGAGAAAACTCTAGCTTTTTTAAAGTTTTTTTTCCTGTCTCTTTTTATTTATTTATTCATTTATTTTATTTTTTTTAATCTCAGCATATTATGGCAGTACAAAGGTTTAGGTTACATATATTGCCTTTGCCCCACCCAAGTCAGAGCTTCAAGCATGTCCATCCCCCAGACTGTGGACACTGCACCCATTAGGTGTGTATATACCCCCTCCCCCCTCCCATCTGCCCAACACCTGATGAATGTTATTACTATATGTTCACTTAAGTGTTGATCAGTTAATACCAATTTGATGGTGAGTACATGTGGTGCTTGTTTTTCCATTCTTATGATACTTTACTTAGTAGAATGGGCTCCAGCTCTATCCAGGATAATAAAAGAAGTGTTAGATCACTATTGTTTTTGTGGCTAAGTAGAACTCCAAGGTATACATATACCACATTTTATTAATTCACTCATGTATTGATGAGTATTTGGGTTGTTTCCAATCTTTGCAATTGTAAATTGTGCTGCTTATAAACATTCAAGTGCACATGTCTTTTTTATAGAATGTCTTTTGTTCTTTTGGGTAGATGCCCAGTAATGGGATTGCTGGATCAAATGGTATTTCTCCTCATAGCTCTTTGAGGTGTCTCCATATTACTTTCCATAGAGGTTGTACTAGTTCCCAGTCCCACCAGCAGTGTAAGTGTTCCTATCTCTCTGCATCCATGCCAACATTTATTGTTTTGGGACTTTTTGATAAAGGCCATTCTCACTGGAGATAAGTGCTATTTCATTGTGGTTTTGCTTTGCATTCCCTGATGATTAGAGATATTGAGCATTTTTTCATATGTTTGTTGGCCATTAGTCTATCTTTTTTTGAAAGGTTTCTGTTCATGTCTTTTGCCCACTTTTTAATAGGGTTGTTTGATTTTTTTCTTGCTGATTTTCCTGAGTTCTATGTAGATTCTGTTTATCAGCCCTTTATCGGATGTGTAACATGTGAATATTTTCTCCTACTCTGTAGGTTGTCTGTTTGCTCTCGTGATAGTTTTCTTGGCTGTGCAGAGCTTTTTAATTTGATCAAGTCCCATTTATTTATTTTTGTTGTTGCTGTGATTGCCTTTGAGGTTTTCTTCATAAATTCTTTGCCTAGGCCAATGTCTGTAAGAGTTTTTCTGACATATTTTTCTAGAATTCTGATAGTTTCATGCCTTAGGTTTAAGTCTATTATCCACTGTGAGTTGATTTTTGTGAGAGTTTAAAGGTGTGGTTTTTAAATTATATCATAAATTATTGAATCAGGCAGTGTCAGATATGGGATCTGAACCTAAGTTTTCAGGCATTAAATAGCTCTTCATAACAACCACATATTTTATCCATGTAGGATGTGAATCATAGGTATGCAAATATATCTTTATGTGAAAAGTTGATGCTTTTTTCAACTTTCTCCTATATTTTTTATGTATTGACTCAACTCAAAATTATTTGCTTTGCATACATTTTCCATTATTATTGATTTTGTTATAGACAGACGTTTTTTCTTCTTCTGAGTTTTCCTTTTTTCCTGATAGAGTCATTTTATACAACAGTGCTATCTGAACTTTATGTTTCATATCTTTTTCCAAATTCCACAAGTAATCATGTTATTCCTTTCATGGAAATGGTTTATCTCTTTTATTTATTTAAACATTCTGTTTTTCTTTCTTTCTTTTTTTCTTTCTCAGGTATCCATGATAATTGCAGTCTGAATGTTGTGTCCCTCCAAAATTAATATGTTGAAATTCTAACCTCTAATGTTTTAAAAGGTGGCACACATGGGAAGAGTTCTCATGAATAGGATTTGTGTTCTTATAAAAGAAGCCTGAGAGAGACTATTTGTCCAGTCTACTATGTGAGGATATAGCTAGAAAGTGCCATCTATGAACAGGGAAACTGGCCCTTGCTAAACACCGAATCTGCTGGTGTCTTGATCTTGAACTTCCCAGCCTCCAAAACAGTGAGAAGTAGATTTCTGTTGTTTATAAGCAATCCAGTTAATGGTATTTCACTGTAAAAGCCTGCATGGCCTAAGTCAATAAATAATAGAAATTTTGAAGTTGTATATTAATTTAAGGTATCATTTTCCTGTTTATTTATTCTTTCATAAAACTTAAAACTAATAATTTTTACTAAATTTGTATTTATTCCTTATTTCTTGTGAAAATTTCACCTAAGTTAATTGATTTAACTCATTAAATCTTTGTGATTGCTTGCCAGGTGTCAGACACTTGCTAGGTACTATGAAAACAATGGGAAACAGAATATGATTGATCCTTCAAATCATGGATTTAACTAGAGTTAGAAAGAGTTTTCAAGCAGTTTTTGTTTATGAACTGCACTGTAGAGCAGAGCAGTACATGTATTTTTTCCCGACACTAGGGAAAGCAATATTTTAAAATAAGCAACTGAAAATTGGGTGCAAATTGTTTGCAGTGACAGTGTCATAGGCAATGAGGTTTATCTGAGGTACAATTATTGCTAATTGAAAATTTTAAGGCTCCTACCATTGTGTCTCTAGCCACATTTGCAAGCTGCCCCCAGGTCTTGCTAAACCCCCATGATAGCCATTGTAGCTAAACTTGGATAAAATGCTCAGGTGAAGATCAGAGGAAAAAAGAAACTGATTGGGGCACTAAGTAAAGGGATCCTTTAGGTCTCTTCTTCATAATGGTGCAGAAATACAGCTATTTCTTTGTGGTTGAAACATGATAGGCCTTCCCATTTTTCACTACCTTAAAATATAATATCCTTTATTTAAAAGTTCCATATCTTCCTCAGGAAGCAAAAATTTTTAAACTAAAAAAGCCCAGTAAGTTTTGCTAAACAATTGATAATAGCAGAACAAGGACGGAACTTTGTTTTGCTACATAATGTCTAATCTTTTGATTTGCTGTTTTGACTACAAGAAAAGAAGAAACAAATCCCATTATACTATCTAACTTCTAGACACAATATCATCATGATAACACTCTAAAAGTGTGGGTGATTTTATTTTGTAATCTCTTTCAGACTTCTTACATGATACATTGAAAAGAATGGTGATTTGGCAGTGATCTTGTCAAAGGATTTGAATGCAATGGTAACAGCATCATCCATCACAGCTGACTGTGAGAATCACTGTGGAGTTTATAAAGTGAAGTTTTATTAGTTACATGAATATATATTTGTCACTAAGTTCACAACAGTTAGCTTATATGCAAGCAATTTGCAACACGTTGTATTCTAAAGTTTGTTTTGTTTTGTTTTAGTAAGTAATGGGGACCAATATGCTATAGTAGAGAAAGCAAGAGGGAGAAGATAGTTAAACCTTAAAGAAGAGTAGTGGATTCCAGTGCCTTTTCAAATATCACTGAAGATACTTACCCCTTCATCTTTGGTTTGTAAAATGAGAAAATATGTACATTAAAGTATTGCCTTGAGGATAAAATTGGATAATATAGATACTATACAATGCATGTGAAAATGCTTTACACACTTAAAAACTTATCAGATGAGCATTCTTTGTTATTCCTTAGTTCTCCAATAATATTTTAACTTAGAGACAATTTTAGGAATGGTGAATAGATTATGTGGTAGATAAAACTGTTGTTCTAAATTCTTATTCATTAACTTTAGTCTTACCATTTAAACTGTTTTGGGCCAAGGTATGCAGGCAAAAGTAACAGAGTGCGAATTCCAAGACTGGCCCTTAAGAATCATACTCTTTCTCTTCCACCACTGCTGTCTTCATAAGTAGAACATATTTTAGATTGCTTGTTGGTTTAAGGAGAATTAGAGAATTAAGATACCTTCTTGGTCTTGGTCTCAGCAATGGGCTAGTCAGTGGTTCCATTATAAAGATACTGTGTTTCCCTGAAAATAAGACTTACCCATATAATAAGCCCTAGCAGGATTTCTAAGCATTTGCGCAACATAAGCCCTACCCAAAAAATAAGACCTAGTGATGGGCATGGCTACACAACGTATCTGCACAACCCTTGCATTTTGTTGAGGAGCAGTAAAGAAGATGAGCAGCCCTTCTCATCTGCCCCATCCTGACAGCTACTATCTCAGAGGTGACCAGAAAGGTGCGGGCAGCCCCACCAACAAGGTCGCCTCCCCCTGTCAGATCTCGGCCATCTTGTGTGTGCTGCAAGCTGAGGCTTTGAGGGGAAAATAACACATCCCCTGAAAATAAGCCCTAGGGTGTCTTCTTGAGGAAAAATAAATATAAGACACTGTTATTTGGGGGGAAACACAGTAAGTGAAACTCAGGAATTGGTGGGTTAAATAACGTTTGGGGGATGGTCACACTTGAAGCTCTGACTAAGGGGGGTAGGGGGATGGACAATATACATAACCTTAACATTTGTAGCCCCACAATATGCTTAAATAAAAGAAAAATAAATAAAGTAAATAAGAACATGGCTTGGACACATTACATTTAAGATGCCTATCAGACACCTGACTGTGGGTATTTAACAGGAAATTATATATCTGGTTGAAAGTTCATTGGAAATATTCATGATAGAAATATAAATTTGGCACTCATCCATTTACAGACATATTAAAAGCACAGGACTGGATAACATCATCTAGGGAGTGAGTATGGGTGAAGAAAAAACAGGAGGAAATCTCTGATTAAGCCTTGTTAATACTCTGAACATTTAGAGCTCCAGTAAAGAAAGAGGACCCAGTAAAAGAAACTGAGAACGGATAGCAATTCCTTCTGAATTGGAAGGTTCCATTCAAGTAGACAGCAATCGCTTACAGGAAGTTTTGAGTGACTACTATAAAGAGATGGCAGAGAATTGTGTAAATTTGAATACTCTTGAGCCTTTTGAGGATCAAGACCTGCCAATGAATGAGCTCAATGAGTCTGAGGAAGAAGAGATTGTTACTGTAGTTCTTGAAGAAGCCAAAGAAAAGTGGGATTGTGAATCCATTTGTAGTACCTACTCAAATTTATACAACCATCCACAGCTTATCAAGTATCAACCAAAGCCCAAACAAATCCGAATATCTTCTAAAACAGGAATACCTCTCAATGTCTTACCCAAAAAAGGACTCACAGCAAAGCAAGCTGAACGAATGCAGATGATTAATGGCAGTGATCTGCCTAAGGCATCAACCCAACCACGTTCTAAAAATGAAAGCAAAGAAGACAAAAGAGCAAGAAAGCGAGCTATAAAAGAAGAGCGCAAGGAACGAAGCGTGGAGAAGAAAGCTAATAAACTGGCATTTAAACTGGAGAAAAGAAGGCAGGAAAAGGAGCTGCTGAACTTGAAGAACGTTGAGGGTCTGAAGCTGTAGATGGTGGGACGTTTAGGATAAGGCACATTTCCTATTAAGAGCTCTTCATTATGTTCGGTAATCAACTAAGATGTTCAGAAAGACAAAACTGTATGCTCTGCCATTTTTACTGGCAGATATTGAAGAGAAAAATACAATATTGTATTTTTATACCAGCAAATTTCCCCTGCCACCTGTGTTGTAAATATTGTAATATTTTTAAGTTTAATATTATAAGCTTAGATTTGCTCTGAAATAATTGACTTCACGAATGTGAAATGTTAGGATAAATTAAAGGAAAATATCTTCATAAGTAAAAAAAAAAGAGGAAAGGAGACAGTGAGAAAATATGGAAAATCTAAGTAAGAACTTAGCTGATTGGATGAGCTGAGGACTGAACTAATCATTTGTTTTGATATGATGAAATACTTTGATGATCTTGGCTACAAGGGTTTTGGTGGATTAAAGTTGTAAATTATTTTTAAGAATTTTACTAAAAAGAAGAACACAAAGGGGGTTAAGAGGTAGTCAAGATGTTTTAAAAATTTTCTAAGAAAATATGTAATACTTGTCTGTATGTTGTTGAGAGTGATTGAAAAGTTTATTAATGTAAGCAGAGAGGATAATTTCAGAAACAAAATCTTTTGTTAGGAGATACTTTGATCCAGGTATAATTTGGTGACCTATTTAGAGGGAAGCAAGAATACCTATTTTACTTTAATAAGAAGGAAAGCAGAATATTTGGGTATAAATTTAGACAGATTAGTGGATTTAGTATTTGAAGCAGGGGAGGGGTTAGCATGTACTTTGTCATGACTTCTAAATTTTCAGTAAAATTTAAAAAACAAGATGTAAACTTAAAGTAGGATAAAATTGGATGACTTGAGGGAAAAGCCATAATTGTGAAATGGTCATTTTGAAAAGTTGTAGAAATAAAGTTATAGGAACTATAGAAAAAGCCACTGAGGTTTATGGTCATGAATTTAAAGTAATCCCAGTCAATAACAAGTTTAAAATTTTTTTCCATTGTCTTCTAACTGCTCAACTAGAAGGATGAATTAATTTCAAGTTGAAATTAACCAGGAACAGAGATTTTTCAGGTACCAGTATAGTCAATTCCAATATTTTAGCAGCTTAATGAAATAAAAATGTATAATTTATTACAAAAATCTGATGTGGATCCAGAAGACTCTCCAAGGAAACTGTCCTCCTTGTGTTAGCTCAGTATTCTGGATACTTTGATATTTTGGAGCCTCCTGACCAACACAAGTTTCTATGGTTGCTCCAAAAAAGGGAGAAAACATGGATAATCACACACTGGTTCTATAATATTTATACCCAAATGTGGCATGTGACGCTGATATTTATGTATTATTAGTCAAAGCTGGTGTATTTACAGGAGTGTAATATTCCCTTAGGATGTTAAGAGGGCCAGAAATATTGGTGAGGATTACTATTACCTAGTGTATCAGATGAGTATGATGAAGGTAAAATGAAGCAATTCCATGGATGGTGTATTCAAAAATATTTTAATAATATTTCATGGAATCTAAGTTGTAAAACAAGGAAAAACAGGAAAAAAGAAGGTGGTAGATCATGAATACCAAGAAGTTCCAATGAATTGGAGATCCCAAACTGTACAAAGCTTTGTTGACAAAGGAAAAGCAGACTAAATGAGGTAGAAAGTTGAAGTAGATGTTAAAGAATAAGCACTGAGAAACACATATTTGATATTTGCTTTAAATGACACTTATTTTCAATGGCATGAATTACCAGTAGGAATTAAAAACTAAGGTAGTTTAGAAAAAACTGTCTTTTGAAATGAATAAGTCAGTGGACAGAGAAGAGGCATTTGAAAATTTATCTGTGTAGATGTTGCAGTCTCTCACAGAGGAAAGTACTAAGGAAAATGAAATAGGAATGTGCATAGACCTTGCTTTACCTGAGAGAGAGAGGTTGGGTAATATAAATCGATGAGAAAGAACTGAGGTTTTGAGGAAGGAGGATCAGCAATCTGAGTGTGCCCTGTGAAGTAGACCCTTTTCCCTTGGTCCAGATTCAAGGACAGGGGTTGTAGAAGGAAAATAATGAAAGTACAAACAACACAAAGAAAAAACTCAACCACTATTTGAGAGCACTGCAGGTAAAGCAGGAACTATGGAGGTTTAAAAGAGTAAGACTTATAGTCAAACGCTGAGAAAGATCAAGTAAAGATATAAGGGATTTCCTGTTGACAGAGGGGGTACTGTGACTACATTTTGGGAGTCAGAGAATGGTAGGACATTGGGTCCAACTAGGAAATGCATAGAGACATATGGGTGATTGTGGAAGTTTGGAGATTTTAGTTGTTTCTGAAATAAACTGAGCCATAAAATGATTAGATTAGTACTGATGGTTTCTTAGGGAAAATTGGGTAATCAATTCTAATTATAGCTTCCTTTTAAGGATTACTCTGTTAAACAGTTTGTAAGCAGGCAGCATATAGGCCAAGGGAGGGGCAGTCTTACCAAGAGTATTAGATGCTTTGCAGATCTCCGTAAATCTTGGTTGGCAGTGTCCCCATTAAGGGAAATAGTGACAAGGAAAATCAGAGCTTTGTGTATCTCTTTTAAGTATTAGAACAGGATGAATTAGGGCCAGGGAAGGAGCAGTGGTGCTAAGAGTGTTTATTCCTCTGAATGGTTTTCCAGATTTCACCTGCAAATAATCACAATTTCCAATGTAACTTTCTATTGTTAAGATTAATAATTTATATTATGTGGTTACAAGCTTAAACCCAGACAAAGCCAAACTGTGTGAATGTGTACCCAGGTCCTTATTATCTGTGTGCTCAGATGGAGTTACTAAACCTCTCTCTACCTCAGTTTCCGTATCTGGGCAATGCTACCAACAGAATTGTTATCAGAATTAGATGAAGTGATACATGCAAAGCACTTAGGAAAATGTCTGGCACAGAGCTTTGGATATGATTATTATTATTACTACTTTAAATAACTGTTATCTTCTCCTTTCATTGACTAGACTTTCCAACATATGGTCAAATCAATTTTCTATTTGTTTAGTGAACTATATCTGGTCTCCCTGTACTTGTAATCATTTATAGAGGTCTCTAATGATGATTGGAATTTGTCTGTTGTTTGTTTTTGCATCATAAAGGAGAAAATCAAAAATTTGTTTTTATTTGCAGATATTAAATTTTAAATCTAATGTTCAAATCTATTCTTTCAAGAAATTGACTTAGAGATCATTTTGTATTTTTTAGTAAATGCTAAACAAGGGGTATTTTTTAGTGTTCTGTGATTCTAATCTTCACCAGGAAAGCAAAGTAGTTTAAACAATCATCAGAGGCCTCTCTTTAGGCTGTTTCAGAAGCAAGTGAGCCAATTCAAAATTATATCTTATACCCATAAGAATCTTCATTAATTTGGATGGATTCAAACCAATAATTCATTCTTCTCATTGTAAAATATAAGTCATTGCTTAAACCCATCAAGCATATAAATGCTCCCTGCATCCATTAAATATGAGTTTACCCACCCCCAAACTCCTAATCCCTGGAGAATATTACTACCATGTGAGCACCATAGTGTTGATCACTTAGTGCCAATTTGATGGTGAGTACATGTGGAGCCTATTCTTCCATTCTTGTGATACCTCACTTTGGAGAATGGGCTCAAGCTCTATCCAGGATAGTACAAGAGGTGCTAAATCACCATTGTTTTTTGTGGCTGAGTAGAACTCCATGGTATATATATACTAAATTTTAATAATCCACTCATGAATTGATGGGCACTTGGGTTGTTTCCACATCCTGGCAATAGTGAATTGTGCTACCATAAACATTCGGATGCAGATGTCTTTATTATAGAATGTCTTTTGCTCTTTTGGGTAGATGCCTAATAGTGCTATTGCTAGATCAAATGGTATTTCTATTTTTAGCTCTATGAGGTATACATATTACAAGCACACATGTTAAAGTCTGAAAGAAGAATGTTTGTTTTTCCCAACTGTTTTTGTCATTTCCTCACATATTTATATCCGATGTAGTGTGATTAAGGGATATAAGTTTTATGACAATTTTATCTTCTTAAAAAGATATTCAACTAAAAATCTTGAGCTCTGAATTCAGCTGGCCTGGGTTTTCATTTGAGATCTATTATTTTCCAATTGTATGATCTTGAAAAAAATTAACTCCCTTTATTTATCTTGAAAATGAAAATCATATCATACCTAATTCATAAAGTAGTTTAGAATAATATAAGAATTAATAAATATACAGTTGTAGAATAATCTGGCACAGTATAAAAACTCATTAATTGTAGCTTTTATTAATATCATATATTTAGCCCTTCAAGGGAAAATATCGTGTATTATTTTGTAAAATGGTCATCTATTTGATTTCTTTAACATATATATGCCTATGTCTTTATTTTTAATACCACTTAATTTCAGGTGTAACTATTTAAAACATCATGTAGTTAGATTCTATTTTTGGTCACATTATAAGAGTTTTATCTTAGTAAGTTAAATTCTTAAATTTAATGTTTTAAATGATACAAATTGTGTTGTAATGCATTTATTTTGTCAGCCTGTTTTAGGCTTCATTTTTAAAATTTTCTTGTTTTCTCTATTATTTTTATATATTAGTCTATGTATATTCTCTTTGAATCTTCTCCAATGTTGTAATTTATAATAGCTGTATTTTTTTGTTTAGAAAGTTGTTTTAAACCTGTATTTTTAGTTGATAAAATTAAGATAAAAATAGTATTTTTGAGTAGCCTATTTTTTTTTTCTTTTTTTTTTGAGACAGAGTCTTGCTTTGTTGCCCAGGATAGAGTGAGTGCCATGGCGTCAGCCTAGCTCACAGCAACCTCAAACTCCTAGGCTCAAGCAATCCTACTGTCTCAGCCTCCCGAGTAGCTGGGACTACAGGCATGCACCACCATGCCTGGCTAATTTTTTCTATATATATTAGTTGGCCAAGTAATTTATTTCTATTTATAGTAGAGACGGGGGTCTCCCTCTTGCTCAGGCTAGTTTCGAACTCCTGACCTTGAGCGATCCACCCACCTCGGCCTCCCAGAGTGCCAGTATTACAGGCCTTAGCCACAGCGCCCAGCCTTGAGTAGCCTATTTTAACAAAAGAATTTACTGCACCTAATTTTTGCTCTACTCAATCCAGTTGAAGATCTTTTTCAATGCTGTCATTTTAGATACAGATATTTTTTTTCATTATCTTTATGGTATATTTAACATTGCCATCTTTTTGACAGATTAACAAAAATCACTACAAAATTTTGCCATTTATCATACTTCTTTTTAAGTACTTTATTCATTTAAATAGTAATTGTCCTTTTTAAAAATCTTTAACTATTTTATCTCCTTTTCATTAGATACATATCTTAAATTTGGGAAAGAAAGGGTCAAGAAAAAGTTACTTTTTAACATGATACACCTAGAATGTCTTTATTTTCTCTTGGTTCAAACATGAATGACTACTTAGCAAGGCCTGATATTTTTAGGTCACATTTTTTTTTTTTTAATCAGTATTCTCAAAACTGTATTTCATGGATTCTGGCATTTAGTTTGTATAACAGTATCATGAAAACAACATACATTTCTTCCTTCAGTAGATTCTATTTGTTTATTTTTCTTTCTGTTCATCCATTTCTGGTTCAAAGTTGTATCATAATAGATCATTTTTATTGATATCCTTGAGCAACCCTGAAATCATCATCGGCTTTCATCCACTTGAAATCTTTAGTATGCAGTTGCTTGCTTCCGGTAAAGAAATTATTGGTATCCTTTCACTTCATTATCTAACCTTGATATTTGTCATTCTTTTTCAACATTTCAAATTATTTACCTTATATTCTCTGCCTTCTAGGAGAGATTCTTTCATTTTTCTTTCAGATTATTGACACCATTTTCTGCAGCATTAAATTTTCTTTTTCTTGCTTGCAATGAAGCCTTTTTTAATTCTCATGTTTGGGTTATGTGATTGCCTTTTAATTTATTCTGGTTCATTCTTTATGATTTTGCTTTTCTCATTTATAATAGAGAGTTCCTTGAAATTCATTAAGGATGCAAACAGCATTCTAAATTCATTATTTTGGTTCTTACATTATGTAATTTCAGAAGTATGTGCTTCTTGTGAGTCCTCTAGATACTAAAACATTTAATTGTAATGAAGAAAATTTTTCCATTTCCATATTTTCTCCTTATTCTTATATTATGGCTATTACTGTACTTATGTGTTACTTAATGTAGACGAAGTGCTGTACAAATGGAACCAAACAAATGACTCAACACAATAGAAGTTTATATTTTTTGCTCTCAAAACAATAGTTGACAAAAATACGGGAGGGTAGGTTAGGTTATCTCTTGTCCATGAGTTTATTCAGTTCCTATTTTCTATATCTCTACCAGTGGATTTTCTTGTTCTCTTATGCATCTGTCAGAAGAAGAAAGAACAGGGAAATATTTTACTCAATTTCTGAAATCTACATGTACTGAGGCAATAGATATTATAAGTGTTATGAAGCATAGCATTAACATAATTGGAATAAAATTTCATGAATGATGCCTGGGAGTTCCATGACATGAAGCTTGAATAAAAAAGATTTTAATCCATATTCATCTGCCTTATAATTAGTGCCAATTCCTTCTTGCATTAAATTTTTGAGAGCCTGAGTTTTTATTATGAGTTTTCATTTTCTCTTCAGTGATTTTACAGGTATATTTAAAGTGAATGCCTTGTCCTTTTTTCTTTAAATGTTATTATTTTTAATATATTAGCACAGAGTGTGTATTATTGACAAGAAGATATAAAATTTCTAAATGAATAAATGTGCTGTAATTTGTCTAAATTTTATTATTGTGGAATTCACATACAAAAATTAAAACAATTTTCTAAATTATACTTGTCAGAGACTGTATTATTTAAGGTGTGTTTTTCAAATTCGTGTTCATTGGGAAATTTTTGTTAGTGGTCTACAAAGAATTAATACAGAAATTGAAGGAAGTACTTGCGTACATTTGTAGAAGCTGTAACACCCAAGTAGATAATCGTGTTTCTAGAAATGTATTTTTACAAAAGTATTCCTCTTTGATGCAAAAAGGGAAAATAATCTTTCACCACAAATCATTTGAGAAATAACAATTAAGAGATATTCAGTATTACTCCCATTATGCTTCTATTTCCTGTTTTATTGAGTCAATGCCTGTGTCTAATCTTCTCAGATCATCCATCATTATCCAAAATTTTTTCTCAAAACTAGCCTGTTCATTGATTTATCTAGTCCCAGCTTGTACTCTTCTCCATCATCCCAAACTCTTTCACTGGGTTGCCAGAAAGAATCTCCTATATTCTCATCCCCCTTTCTAAATATTTACAATAACGATATGCATCCACCTCTACACTATCGTTTTCTATTTCTTTTATTTCAAAATATTATGGGGGTATAAATGTTTTGGTTACATGGATCACTTTTGTTATGCCTAAGTCAGGGTTATCAGTGTGCCCATCATCTAGATAGTGTTCATTTTACCCTTAGTTAGGTTTTTGCCCATCCACTTTTCCTCCCTCCCCCTGCTTGATTTCTACTGAGTTTTATTTCCCTCTGTGTGTTCTCATTGGGTAGTTCCAATTTGATAGAAAGTACATGTGGTGTTTGTTTTTCCATTCTTGAGATACTTCACTTAGGATAATGGTCCCCAATTCCTCCCAAATTGTTTCAAAATGCCTTAACTCATCCTTCCTCAACGCTGAGTAGTATTCATTCCATAGTATAAATATACAACATTTTGTTAATCCACTCAGGAATTAATGGGTACTTGGGTTGATTCCACATCTTTGGAACTGTGAATTATGCTGCAATATACATTCAAGTGCAGGTATCTTTTTGATAAAATGACTTCCTTTTCTTTGGAAAAATACCCAGTAGTGGGATGGCTGGATCAAATGGTAGGTCTACTTTAAGTTCTTTGAGTAATATCCATACTGTTTTCCATAGAGGTTGTACTAACTTGCAGTCCCACCAACAGTGTATAAGTGTTCCTTTCTCTCTGCATCCATGCCAGCATCTTTTTATATTTTTTTTTGTATTTTTTAATAAAAGCCATTCTAACTGGGGTAAGGTAATATCTCATTGTGGTTTTAATTTGCATTTCCCTGACTTAGTGACATGGACCATTTTTTCATATGTTCATTGGCCATTTGTCTATCTTCTTTTGAAAAGCTTCTGTTCATGTCTTTTGCCCACGTTTTAATGGGTTTGTGGGGAATTCAAACTGTTCACAATGACAGGTAGCATTGATGTGTGGGGTGCTATTATGGTCATCCTATTGGGTAGAACCCTCTTGCACTCTTTTACTTCTTGTGCTATTGTTTTATATGAATCTCCCAGGTGCTCATTGAATTTCTTGTACCTAGATGTTTAAATCTCTAACAAGACCATGGAGGTTTTCCTCAATTATTCCCTGAAATAGGTTTTCCAGCCTTGTGAATTTTCTTCTTCACTCTCAAGGATGTCAATCATTCTTATATTTGACTATTTTCCATAATCCCATATTTTTTGTAGGCTTTGCTCACTCCTCTTAGTTTTCTATCTTTATTTTGACTGAAAAAGAGTTGTTTTCATGCTCTGAGATTCTTTCTTCTGCCTGTTCCAATCTCTTAAAACTGTCAATTGTGTTTTGTGTTTCTTTAAATGACATTTTCATTTTGAGAAGTTCTATTTTTTATATGTCAATCCTTTTAGTGGATTTTTTATTCATTTACTGAATTGCTTTTCTGGTTCCTAAGAGTTAGTTTTCCATTTTTTCTTGGATTTCATTGAACTAACTTATAATCCATATTTGGTATTCTTTATGTGACATTTCAATATTTTCACTTTGGTTGGTAAATATTGCTGGAGAACTGGTGTTCTCTTTGTGGCTGTCCTTTCATTCTGATTTTTCATATTTCCAGAGTTCTTTTGCTGAATCCTTCTCATTGAAGACAGCTGTCGGTTTTTATTTTTGGATTTTGGATTTGCTTTAGATGGAACTTCCCCCACACATACACTTCTAAAGGAGTGTCTGCAGCATATGTTGGGCAAGAACCTTTGGCTTTGCTAATTGTTGGTTTGATAGCAATCTAGGTTCTGGATGGATGCCTTGGTTATAGATATTCTTTGTCTGGTGCTTTTCTCAGTATATGTGGGCAGGTTTCCTTTCTCTGGTTGATGAGAGAGGATGGAGGTCTTTGAAATCCTTTCTCTTTTCTGAGCCCTCTGGTCTTTTTAATAGTGATAATTATATTGGCATGCCCAGTTTAATCTCTGAGACAGTAGGTGGTGTTTGTGGGTAAGAATCAACCACATTTTGTATGATTGAGTAGGTAAATGCTTTAAAGAGCTGTGCAAATTAACCTTCCTATCAGTAGGTTGCACTTGATGGAAGGAACAAGCTTCAGTGTTGTTTTTGGAACCTGTAACCAACTCATAGTCTGAGCACTGTATAGTCCTCTGCAGGTCTTTAAGAGGAAAGGTTTGAGTCCTTTCTCTTTGGAAGCACTGGCATGGAGTTTGCACCAACAGGGGGGAAGCAACAGCTCCTGAGAGCCCTGGTTCAATTGTTTCTCTGGGCAGCTATTGGTGGGGGAGGAAGAGGAGAGAAAAAGAGTCTGGATGAAGGAAAGCTAGCACTCTGGTCATCTCTGTCTCTATTTCTGGAAGGCAGCCTGCCCATAATGTCCAGTCTCTGAGATCATACAGATCCCCTAGGACCCATCAGCCCCTGTGGCTCTTGTTGTCTGGGCCAGACTTGGGAAATGTTTATGTGGGAATGAGCAAGAAAAATACTGAAGGGCTGAAACTCCCTGAGGAGGACAAAGTTGCACAATGGGCGGAGAAGCAATATGGCACCTGCTTTCTTGGCTCAGGTGTGTAGTGACTGGAAGTACTTCAAGGAGGCTGGAAGTCTGGTGCTTTGTCCTCAAGAAGCTCCCAGTTCACTGGCGGCAGCAGCTTTTGTGCTTGTAAGGGTAGAAAGTCTCTCCAGCAGCTCAGGAGGTTGCTGATACCAGAGGTGTAAGCAAGGGGGAAGCAAACCACTCCATCTACCCTTTTTGCTGAACTCCAAACCTCTCAAGGGTTTATCTCTGCCAATATCTTGCTCCTTCTTGTTCTGCTCTGCAACTTCTGCCCATGGAATCTCTGGCACTTTTCCCTCATAATTATACCTGATCTATGATTATTTGTTTGCTTGTTTGTTTTTTTATTTTTCACCTAAAAATTTTACTTCTTTCTGAAATGATCTGGCAGCTGGTGTCTCTAGTTAGCCATTTTCTGCACTAACATTTTCTAAAATATTTTGTTTCTTCAATGTTTTCTGTCATCTTCATGAATATTCCTCCTCCATTGTTTTTATATTTTCACCAACATACAAACCTGCTGTAGTTTCATCTATTGAAAATATCTAACTATTTAATCTATCCTCTATTATCTATCTGTTATTTAGGGATTATCCCTGCAATCTTTTACCTGTCACCTTCTATTTAGCTATCCTAACATTCCTTTCCAAATGCTATCTTGTTCCATCCCTTGTCTTCATAAAATAAATAAATAAATACATTTTGAAAGAAGAGTCTGTCCTTCATGCTTGTATTTCTTCATTTTCCCTTCCTTCCTTATTTCATCTCTGCTACTCAATGAACTGTTTTTGTCAAAGAAACCTATAATTTCTATTTTGTAATTAGAAATCAGGGCAATTAACATATCCATAAAGTATCATTTCTTTGTGTTGTAAATATTCCAAATCCGTTCTTCTAGCTTTTTGAAAATGTACACCAAATTATGGTTAACTATATTCACCCTATAGTGCTACAAAACACAAAAACTTATTCCTCCTATATAGCTGTAACTTTATATGTATTAATCAACTTCTCCCTGTAGTCCCCCCATCCTCTATTAACCACAATTCTGCTCTCTACTTCTGTGAGCTCAATTATTTTTCTCAGCTCCCAAGTATGAATGGAGTATGTGGTATTTATGTCTCTGTTCCTTTCTGACTTATTTAACTTCACATAATGTTCTTTAGGCTCATCCATATAGCTGGTAATAACAGAATTTTCTTCTTTTTATGGCTGCATACTATTCCACTGTGAATATATACCACATTTTTAAAAGTTCATTCATCTGTTGATGGACATTTAGGTTGATTCCATATCTTAGCTATTGTGAATAGATCTGCATTAAGTATAGGGTGCAGGTATCTCTTCAATATACTAATTTCCTTTCCTTTGGATATATAACCTGTAGTGAGATTGCTGGATCATGGAGTAGGTATAGTTTTAATTTTTTATGAAACTACCATACTGTTTTCCATAGTAACAATATAAATTAATATTCTCATCATCAATGTATAAAAGTTCTCTCAAAAGTTTATTTTAAAATAGTTATTATAAGTAAGTGAAATCTGTTTTAATAGAAAGTGCAGTTTCAAAGGAGCTAAAAGAAAAGAGATCATCTACTTTTACAGAGTATTTCTTTTTCAACTCTAAGTCATGGAAAGGGACTAAGTTGACTGACAAAGCAAAAAATAAAGTAACTTCATTAACCATGCTAATTTAGATTCCTCTTAAACATGCCAAACTATATTTTATTACTTTTTCAATTACAATTAATTTAATTTTGAAGTTCTAATTAAATGCCTGAATGATAAAAAGTGTTCTTGTTTTAGTTTTTAAAGTATTAGTTGTTATTTCATTGACTGCAACATGAAACATGAATTTAGAAATTTATTCCTGGATTCAATAACAAAGTATTAGGTTTTGAGTGATAATGTGCTAAAAACTTTAGAAATATTATGCATGTGTGTTGTTTTAACAGTGTTCTCCTCTAACATATTGTGAAAATATGTATATTTTCAGTTTAAACTGGTATACATATTTTAAATTTGGGTGTGGAGACAGATGAATTTTAGCACCATGCTTTCAAAATTTTAGTTACTTTCAATTTTTAAAAGTATTGCTTTGCTTCAACAGAAGCAAATGGCAATTACCACAGTTCAAGTTATCATTATAGACATTCTCTATGGTATCACATTTTACTCCATGAGAGTCTAACTCTGAGTTTATGTGCTGATAGATACACATACTGTGATTATATAAATATTTTTCTTCAAAACTTTTATGTTTATCTGTATTTCCTAAATAATAGGTTTGACTTGGGGGAAAAAAAGAACATTTGAAAAGTGATATTACCTCAAGTTATCAAAGACCATTACAATTTCACATAATTTTATTATCTTGAGAAAAGTATAGTCAGTCAATGGATATAATTGATACAATTTTTTCATAAATTTTTCATCAATTTTTTTAACTAGGTGTGCTATCACACACCTGTAGTCCTAGCTATTTGGGAGACTAATGCAGGAGAATTGCTTGAGCCCAGGAGTTTTTCGTTTTGTTTTATTTTGTTCTTTTGAGAGAAGGTTTTTCTCTGCTGCCTGGGTTAGAGTGCAATGGTAGAATCATAGCTCACTGCAACCTCAAACTATTAGGCTCAAGGGATCCTCCTTCCTCAGCAACCTGAATAGCTGATACTGCAAACTTGTATTACCATGATTGGCTGGTTGTTTTTTAAAATTTTTGTAGAGACAAGTCTCACTATATTTCCCAGGCTACTTTTGAACTCCTGGCCCCAAGCAATCCCCCTGCCTCAACCTCCCAGAGTGCTGGGATTACAGATATGAACCACCACACCCTGCCTCCATCATTAAATTTAAATAAGATAAAGCAATTCTCTCATAATTCTTGTGTATTTGGTTGAACAAATAGTGCTGGTTAACTCATGTAGTGAGTCAAAGCATGAGAAAAATTGAACAAGTTCTAATATTATAAGGTGTAGTTTTCATAGAGAAGTAATACTGATAAAAATAAGAAATATTAAAACTTTACCTACAGTTAAATCTCTGAAATACCTTTGATTTTGGTCTTGTTTTCATAATTAGTTGATGTAAAAACCATGATCAAGAAATGTATATATATATTAAAAGAAATTCTAATAAAAGAAATTACTTTTTCAGGTGATCGAGCTTGCCCTATTATCTATAGGGTATTAGACAAGAGTCTAATAGACATTAGACAAAGAAGGCTCATATTAAAGTTATGAATGAAGCTAATAATATTTTAAACAATTCATGATCTAACCTCCTACCTTGAAAAGTATACCCCTAAAAAACCAAAATTGAAGTATATATGGAATATATGTTTCTTTTGTTTTATTTCCAAATATTGTGGAGGTACAAATGTTTTGGTGACATAAGTTGCTTTTGTGCCATTTGAGTCAAAGTGATGTATGCACATCACCCAGATAGTGTGCATTGTACACATTAGGTGTGAATTTATCCATTCTCTCTTCTCCCCTCCCTCCTGCTTGATTTATGATTAGTGTTACTTCCATATGTGCATGCAAGTGTTGATTGATTAGTTCCAAGTTAATGGTGAGTACATGTGGTGTTTATTTTTGCATTCTTGTGATATTTAGAAGAATGTTCTCCAATTCTATCTAGGTTAATATAAGAGTTATAAGTTTACCATTTTTTATGCCTGAGTAGTACTCCATGTTATACATATAAGACATTATAATAATCCACTCATATATTAATGAGAACGTGAGTTGTTTCCACATCTTTGCAATTGTGAATTGTGTTTCTATAAACATTCAAAAGCAGGTATATTTTTTAAAATAAAATGTCTTTTCTTCCTTTGGGTAAATATCCAGTAGTGGGACTGCTTTATCAAATAATAGGTATAGTGTTAGTTCTTTGAGGTATCTCTATACCACTTTACATAAAGGTTGTACTAGTTTGCAGTCCCCCTAACAATGTATGAATGTTTATATCAGTCCACATCCATGCCAGCATTTGTTTTTTTTTCCAGACTTTTTGATAAAAGCCATTCTTACTGGAGTTAAGTGATATCTCATTGTGGTTTTCATTTACATTTTCATGATGATTAGAAATGTTGAGCATTTTTTCATGTTTGTTGGCCATTACTCTATCTTCCTTTGAAACATTTCCATTCATGTAATTTGCCCATTTTTTATGGAGTTGTTTGATTTTTTTCTTGCTTATTTGCTTGAGTTCTTTATGGATTCTGGTTATTAGCCCTTTATTGGATGTGTAGCATGCAAATATATTCTCCCATTCTGTAGGTTGTGTATTTTCTCTAATGATAATTTTCTTGGCTGTGCAGAGGCTTTTTAATTTGATCAGGTTTCATTTATTTATTTATATTGTGGCTATGATTGCTTTGGGGATTTTGTTCATAAGTTATTTGCATAGCCTGATGTTTATAAGAGTTTTTCCAACATTTTCTTCTAGAATTTTTATAGTTTCATGCCTTAGGTTTAAGTCTGTTATTCATCATGACTTAATTTTTGTGAGTGGTGAGCAGTGTGAATTCTGCTTTAGTCTTCTAAATGTGGTTATCCATTTTTCCCAGAACCATTTATTGAATAAGGATTCTTTTTCCCAGTGTATGTTTTTGTCTGCTTTGTCAAAGATCAGATGGCAATATGAGGATAATTTTATATTTGGATTCTCTTCTCTGATCTGTTGGTCTATGTGTCTGTCCTTGTTCCAGTCCCATGCTGTTTCCGTTACTATAGCCTTGTAGTATAGTTTGAAATCTGGTAATTTGATGCCTCCTGATTTGTTATTTTTGCTTTAGGTTGCTGTGCCCATATGAGGTTTCATAGGAAGCATAGAATTATTTTTTCCAGATCTATAAAAAATGACATTGATATTTTAATGGTGATTGCAATGAATCTATAGATCACTTTGGATACTGCAGACATTTTAAAATGTTGATTCAGCTATTCCATGAGCATGAAATGTTTTCCACATGTGTACGTCCTCTGCTATTTCCTTCTTCGGTGTTTCAGAATTCTTCCTGTAGAAGTCTTTCACCTCCTTAGTTAAATATATTCCTAGGATACTATATGTTGTTATTGTGAAAGGTGTTGATTGAATCTTTAATTTGGTCCTCAGCTTGACTATTGTTCACATATACAAATGCTATTGATTTGTGTGCATTGATTTTACTGAGACTTTGCTGAATTTATTTATCAATTCCAGTAGTCTCTTGGAAGAATCTTTGGGGTTTTGTAGATATAAGATCATATCATCAGCAAAGAGTGATAATTTGACCTCTTCTGCCCTCATTCGGGTACCCTTGATTTCCTTCTCTTGTCTGATTGCTCTGGTTAGGACTTCCACTACTATGTTGAATAGAAGTGGTGATAGTGGGGAACCTTGTATGTTCCAGTTCTAAGTTGGAATGCTTGCCATTTTTCTGTTTTCAGTGTGATGCGGGCTGTGTGTTTGTCATATATGTTTTTTATAATGTTGAGGTAAGTACCATCTATGCCTATTTTGTTAAGCATTCTTATAAAAGGGTGCCGAATTTTGTTAAATGCTCTTTCTGTGTCTATTGTAAGGATCATATTGTCTTTGCTTTACTTCTATTTATGTAGTGAATTACATTTATATATTTGTTAATGTTGAACCATCCTTGTATCTCTGGGATGAAGTCCACCTGATTGTGGTGGATTATTATTATTATTATTTTGATGTGCAACCGAATATAGTTTGCTCATATTTTTATTGAGAATTGTTTGCATCTGTATTCATAAAATATTGATCTTTAAGTTTCTTTTATTTCTTGAGTAATTTCCTGGCTTTTGTATCAAGAGATATTGGCTTCATAAGACATGTTGGGGAGAATTTTTTTTTTCTTGGTGTTATAGAATAATTTCTCCATGACAGGCACCAGTTCTTCTTTATTGGTTTAGTAAAATTCAGGTGTGAAACCATGTATGTGAAGGACTTTTTGTTGGAAGGTTTTTTTATTGCTGCTTCAATTTCAGTACTTGATATTAATCTGTTCAGGAATTCTATTTTTTCCTGATTAAGCTTAGGAAGTCTGTGTGTTTCTAATAATTTGTCCATTTCCTCCACATTTTTAAGTTTATATTTATAGAGATTTTTACAGGATTCAGAGATCATATTTTGTATTTCTGTGGTAATGGTTGTATTTTCTCCTTTTTCATTCCTGGTTGAGCTTATTAGAGTACTTTCTTGTCTGTTTCTGGTTAATCTTGTAAGAGATGTGTCAATTTTGTTTATTTTTTCAAAGAACCAACATTTGTTTCATTCATCTTCTATATGGTTCTTTTGTTAACAATTTCTTTTAGTTCTGCTTTGAATTTGGTTCTTTCTTTCTTTCTTTCTTCTGAGTTTGGGATAGATTTGCTCTTCCTTTTCCATTCCTTGAGGTGATTTATTAGATTGTTGACTTGTGGTCTTTCTGTCTTTTAGATGTAGGAATTTATGGCTATGAATTTTTCTCTCAGGATTTCTTCAGCTGTATCCCACAGATTTTTTGCAGTTGATTGTTTAGTTTCCATGATTTTGTGTAGACATGAGTTTTTGTTGGAGTTGGTCTATAATTTCATTCCACTGTTGTCAGAGAAGAAGCATAATATAATTTCTGTTTTTGAATTTTTGAGATATATTTTGTGGCCTAGGATAAGGTCAACCTTATAGAATGTTCTATGAGTTGATGAGAAGAATCTATATTCAGTTGTTTGGGGGTATAATGTTTTATAAATGTCTGCTAGGCCCATTTCTTATAGAATTCCATTTAGGTTCATTTTTTCTTTGTTTATTTTCTGTTTGGAGGATCTGTCTCATTGGGTTAGTGGGGTTTTGAAGTCCTCAGCTATTGATATTGCAGTGTAGCTATTTATTATTTAGTTTAGATTGAGTAGGATTTGCTTTATGAATCTGTACACACATATATTAGGTGCATAGATATTTATAATTGTTATATCCTCTTGTTGAATTGTTCCCTTTACCATGATATAAAGACCATCTTTGTCTTTTTACATTTGTTGAATTCAGTTCTAGGTTATCTGATAAAGAATTGCTACACCAGTTTTCTTTTGGTTTCCATTGGTTTGAAATATTGATTTCCATCCCTTCACCTTGAGTCTGAGTGAGTCCTTTTGTGTTTGATGTATTTCCTGGAGACAGCAGATAGTATGCTCATATACCTCTATCCATTCTGCTAGCCTATGTCTCTTGAGTGGGAACTTCAAGCCATTCACATTTATTGAAATAATTGATACATGGGGTGGATTTTTGTTCTTCCTATTGAGCAGTATTTTATTGCTCTCTTTCAATGCTTGAGCCATTGTGGTATCTGGGCTCTGACCTTTAGCTTTGGGTGATTTTATACTCATGAGTGTCTACTGTGCTAATCCATGTATAATAAATCCATATCTGAATGTTTCCTACAGTTCAGGTCTGGTCTTGACAAATTCCCTCAGTGTTTGTTTGTCTGATAAAGTCTCTATTTGTCCCTCATATAATAAACTTAGTGTTTTTTGGAAAGGAAATTCTAGATTGGGCATTATTTTGTTTTAGAAGACTGAGAATGGGATCCCAATCTCTTCTGGCTTGTAAGGTTTCATTTGAGAAGTCTGCAGTTAGTCTGATAGATTTTCCTTTGTAAGTAATCTGATGATTTTGCCTTACTGCTTGTAAGAGTGTCTCTTTCATGTGTACTTTGGCCAGTCTAATGACTGTGTGTTGTGGTGATTGCCTCTTTGCGATAAATCTCCTTGTAGTCCTTTGACCTTCCTGTATCTGGATATCCAGGTCTCTAGCAAGGCCAGGGAAGGCCTGCTGGGGAAGAAGCTGTGGCTCCTGAGTCTCTTGGATCAAGCTACACTCCCTATTTTTCCTTAAAAATAATTTTCCAACTTTTGTGTATTTTCTTCTTCATCTTTGGCAATATCTGTGATTCTTTAATTTGTCCTCTTTACATAATCCCACATTTATTACAGGCTTTGTTCATTTATCTTATTTTTCTGTTCTTTTCTTTGACCAATTTGTTTAGCTCAAAAGTGTTATTTTGAAGTTCTCAATCTTTCTTTTGCCTGATCTAGCCTATTCTGAAGTCATTCCATTCTGCTTTGTAATTCCTTGAGTGAATTTTTCATTTCCAGAAATTCTGTTTGATTTTTCTTTAATACTTCCATAAGTTTAGAGAATTTTTCATTCATTTCCTGCATAGTTTTTGTGACTTCTTTGTATTGGGTTTCTATTTTCTATTATATTTCACCGAGCTTCTTTATAATCCATGTTTGAAATTCTTCATCTGTCATTTTAATATTTTGTTTAGGTTGGTATCCATTGGTAAGGAGTCACTGTTTTCTTTTAAGGGTGACTTTTCACTTTGATTTTTCATATTTATGAAGTTTTGTTTTTGCTGTTTCCTTTTTATCTGGCCTCTCAATCAAGAGCTTAGGGTGTTAGGGCTGCCTTATGGGCCTATCTTCAAGACACTGAAGATTCACCCCTAACCATGTCAGGGAGAGGAGTAGTGGTCCATGAGTTATTTTTACAATGCTCTAGTGAGTTTGATGATCTTCTTGGGTTACCTCTGACCTGTTGTCTTCACCTCTTCCCAACAGTGGGTAGTGAGTTAGTTTCTTCAGTATAATGTCTGAGATAGTAGGTGGAATTTGTGGCATCAAATACTCTGCTCCCTGTTTGCTTGAGTTGGAAGGTGCTATATTTAGCAATGGGGTTGTTCCCCACCTTTGGGTGTATTTTGCATGGAAGAGCCAGAGGCCAGGGAGTTGTTTTGTGCCTATGGTAAGCTCTGGTCCCCAAGTTTTGCTACATTAATAGAAAGTATAGCTAAAATCAACCACATTTTCTTTTAAAACATATAGTTTGTTAAATGTGAGCTAAAATAAAAATTGTGACAGGAGCTAAAGTTAATAAACTGTGACAGTACAACTTCTATAATAAGTTATTTAGTTGAAATTTTTAAAGAAAATGGGGAATAAAGAGCATTTAAAATATAACCTAAAGTATATAGGAATTGTCTTATTATGTCACTGCCTATTGAAGAACTAAAGTAATATACAGTTCATTACACAGATACTTCTATGCCTCATTTATCATTTTTCATTATGAAGGAAAACCAAAAACTGATCATTTAAATAGAGTTACAATTACTTCACTTTGTAAAAAGAGAAGTACACATTTTTAAATGCAGATCCAAGTTAATAAAGTCCAAGTGATGAAAGAACATAAGCTAAAGACTTCTGAGGACAGAATTTCCATTGCCAAATATACAAAAGAAATTCAGTCTTAAAAAAATAAAAATTGTTATCGAGTAAAATCGTCCCTTATGTGGTTGCAATGGAAGGAAGTTTTCCATCTGTATCTAGAATTAATAGCCTCTGTAAAAAGAAATTGAATACAAAATGATTTTGCTACTAGGCAATATGAACGTAGATATATTAACTACCTCAAGATTAAAAAACAAACAAATAAACAAAAAAACACCCAGAAGCAAAGTCCATTAAATGAAACAATGGTGAGTTAGATAATTATTGTAAACTACAGAAAGAAGATAGTAAATGGTAAAACATTTATGTAAAGTCAGGTACCTCATAAATACTAGTAAGTGCTGTATAGAACAAATTTAAGAGTGCTGTTACCTTGCTACCTAGGTAGTGACCTTAAGGAATTTTTTTAGAATAGACTAGTTTACAGATGATGATGTTTGCAAGAGAGAAATGAATATAGGGAACTATAGGGACCCAGAAAATGTCAAGAATAATGAAAACCTTTGTTGGTAAACTCTTTGACCATTACATGAGTATAGAAATTTTTTAAAAAATGAAAAAAAGAAAACTAAAAAAGAGGGTAGAATCACATAATCTTTAGAAGGAAGAAGGCTTAAAGATCAGTTTAGCTAACCTCCCAAATATTAAACAAAGTTCTAGAGAAATGTGAATATATTTGTTCCAAGGAGAATATAGTTACTTTAAAAAATGGATTATGTTTTAAGACATATTTTCACAGATCACAATAAAACACTACTTATGTTTTAGTCTATATTTTGTAATAATTAGCAAGCTAAAATGATATGACTTTAGGGGATTTAAAAATATGTTGTATGTGTTGTTAAAATATTATTAATAATTGTTTTAGCTGAGTTAGTTTGCTTCTTACCTAGAATTTTTGCAGGAAAAGCTGGATTTAAGTAATTAACCTTGGCAGCTAAACATTACACATAATTTGGTACCAATGTATTTTGTATATCAAATCTCCATTCAGAACCCATGAGGAGAAATATGATTTGATTGATAATAAGTTTTTAATGATCAGCTACAAACACCTGCTAAAGAGGCACCATAAAATAATAACTTTCAGTGAGTATAAAAAGTATAATTTCTAGAACATTAACTTCTTAGAAATATTAACTAATCATATTCTTAATCTACATACTAAGATTAAGTGTAAGGAATATCATTTTTAATTTCTGACTTACCATTAAGAAAACAACTCTGAGAGGAAGAGATAATAAAAGTATGCCTATAATGACAAAATACCTTTTAAAGCATTTATTTAGTGACTTCAGCCAAATTTGCATATTAGGAAATTCACTGGCATTAAATGTGTTGTCTTCATTCAAAATTACAATTAAACCTTTAATTCCTTTGCTCATCCATTCATGGATGTACAATTCTATTAGCTATCTTTTATTTAGAAGACTTTTATTTTTTATTATTTTGTTTTGAAATGTATGCTAATACAATTTTGTGAGTATGTCTAGGAATTTTCCACTAGTAACAAATGACTAAATAGTTGTAAATGTTCTTTTCCTATGTGTTTATGCTGCTCTGTTGAAACATATTTATGAGGCAAATCTGGACTGAGCTCAATGGTGGTAAATTTCAAGGACAACTTCCAGGAAATAAATTGTAAAGAGACAAAGATAAAACTCATACGAGAGGTTCCTGATTAAGTCCTATGACCAATCCTACAAACATATTTCTTCACAAAATAATGCATAAGGTCTTTAGCATGATATTCAACATCCTCAAAATTAAACCTATTTCTGATGATTTTGTACAGTAATCAAGTATCTTAAATTCCATGTATATACTACCTTGTTCACAGCATTGAGGATTTTTCATGCATTTGTCTTTGCCTAGAATTTTCTATATTACAATGCTCCCAACTTTTAGAGTTGTGATAACTCCAACTCTTCCTTTAAGACACAATTTTAAATAAGGCAGAGCAATACTCACTACATCCCCCAACTTTGCTAATAATCCCATCCTCCCATATATAACTACCTTTGTAATTATTAGATTTGATTATATACTATCATAGTGTAATAATGGATACTCCTAAATGTAATTATTCATGATACGATTACAACTATCTACCAGTCATTGGACCTGGTCCTGAAAATTGATAGATGAAAAGAAACAGCTACATTAGGATACCATAGAGGAAGAAATGCCTAATATTTGTGAAAACAACTGAAAGATACCTTGTAGTTTCTCAGGGAGCATATATAAAGCCAAAGATGTATAAAATAAAAACTATCTCATGTTCACTTTTATTATTAAAAATGATAATGAATGACATCATTCTTAAATGAGAAGTGAGACTTAAATAAACTTTTTAAAGATTTATCTCAAGAATTACTAAAATTCCTTTGTAACTTTGGGGTTAAATGATGTCTATAAGAAATTGTAGTTTTAAAGAAAGATAGAAGCAAACATAAAAGGACATGTTCTCTACCTATGCGATGGATTAAGAATGTATTACTATACACTAAGAAGAGAAAAAAAGCAACCATTTAAAAATAAATTACATTATCTATTAATATGTTGCAAGAAGTTCTCTTTCATACATAACAAATTACTTCTCCCATTGTTTTATAATTACTCATACTTTTAATATGTTTTTTGTTTTATACTTTTTCTAAAGGTACAGGAAAACTATTGGTTGCTATTCTTGGAATGATTCTTCAGGCTACTAAAAGTAAATCTCAAATAAATTCTTTGCAAAGGCTTTTAATCATTTTGAGATCTAATGATATATCAAGTAGACCAATTTTTCCATTAATTAAATGTTTTCCAAATATACTGAATCTACTTTAAAAGAAACAAATATCATTTTTTCTATGGAATCAAGAATGCCATAAGTAAAAAAGGGACACAAATTGGTGAAAATACTTGAGAAATTTTATTTTCCAATACCTTTTCAAACACACCAATCATAATATTAGCTAACATTTATACTTACTATGGCCTAGCCATATCTAAAAACCAACTCAAAATGGCTTAAAGACTTAAATGGGAGATTGGAAACTATGAAACTACTAGAAGAAAACAGGGAAATGTTTTAAAACATTGGTCTGGGCAAATATTTTAAAAATAAGACTTTAAAAGCCTAGGGAACAAAATAAAAATGGACACATGGGATTATACAAAACTAAAAACAATTTTCTTTCCAGCAAATTAAACAATCAACAAAGTGAAGAGATAGCTTACGGAATAGAAGAAAATATTTATAAACTATAATGCTAACAAGAGATTAATATCCAGAACATACAAGGAATTCAAACAACTCAACAACCAAAAATAATAATAATAATATAATTTTTAAAAGAGCAAAGAATCTAATTGGAAATTTCTCCAAAGACATGTAAATGACCAACACCATTCATCATCAGAAAAACTCAAATCAAACCATAATGAGATGTCATCTCACCTTGGTTAGAGTGGCTATTGAAAAAAGACAAAGGATGAATGGATATAAAAAGGAATTCTTACACACTATTAGTGAGAATGTAAATTAGTACAGCCATTATGGAAAAAAAATATTAAGGTTCATCAAAAAACCAAAAATAGAACTACCCTATGATCCAGCAATCTTACTACTGGGTATATATTCAAAGGAAAGGAAATTAGTACATCAAAGAGACTGTAGTTCTATTTGCAGTAGCCAAGATATGAAATCAACCTAAGTCTACCAACAGATGAATGGTTAAAGAAAAAGTGGTATATATACACAATGGACTACTATTTAGTCATAAAAATAATAAAATCCTGTCATTTATGGTAACATGAAAGAGTCTGGAGTTCATTACATTAAGTGAAATAAGCCAGGCACAGAAAAGGAAATAAATACTGCATTTTCTCACTCATATGTGGAATCTTAAAGTTAACAACAATTTATTGTATGTTCTCAAATAGCTAGCTGAGTGGATTTTTAATGTTTCCAACACAAAGAAATATTACTGTTTCAGGTGCTAAATTTGCTAATTACCTTTATTTGATCATTACATATTATACATATGTATCAAAATATCACACTGTATTCCATAAATATGTACAACTGTTACATGTCAATTAAAACTAATATTTAAAAATCAATAAAAATTTAAGATTTCTCTTTTCTGCATTAGAGTACAAATGACATTTCTTTAACAAAATGTGATTTTCTTGAATTTCTTTAAGAACATTTTCATAAATATCAATTTAATGAAGCTTATCTTATAAAAATTGCATTTGCCCTCACTGTAGTACAAATGATGGAGGGAAATCTAAAATTACTTAAATTTATGGCAAAAACATTTGCAGAAAAAATGAAACTAGATGTAACTTCTTATATCAGAGGAAAATGGATTTCTATAATCAGAATAAGGGTGAGATAAGTAATTGTATCATTGATATAGGCTTCAGGCGTGGTTTAGAAATTTTATTTTTACAAGTTATTAAATTGTTGCTATATTGATATTTCCATTATCTTCATAAAATTTTACTTTAAGAGTTTGTGTTTTTTTTTTTTTTTTGCTACGGGAAAAAAGAATAGACAAAATATTTTTTAAAATACTTTAAAATTTTCACTAGGAAATAAGACATTTAAATATAGCATCTACTTGGGATATTGTTAGTAATCCAGTCAGTTATTTTTGTTTATATTAAATTTAGTAGTTAAAAAATTACACATGGAAGCAATAGAACAAGACAGTACTTAATTACCTTACTATTAATATTCTGTGTTCTTACTGAGGTAATGAACACTTATTCTAGTTACATAGCCTTACAGCCTCAGGTTTAAAAAAGATTTCCAAGTTCAGAAAAGTATGTGACAATTTCCACATACAATAACTTAAAAATTCATGTACTTAAATAACCTTTGAAAATATATCTACATTTTACTTTGTTAGACATGATCCAAGCAATAACTATTAAGGATATATGCAGTTATTTTTTCCTCAGGTTAAAATTATTTGTAATATTTCCAAATAAAATCAGAGAGTTTTAAAATTTCCATAGATCTTTGAGACAGCTAATCTAATCACTTTACCTTATTGAAGAAGAATTTTGTGTACACCTCAAGAACAAAAGTGTTGGAAAAATGTGGCTTATGTTACTGGCGTATGTATCTTGAGATTGACTGCTCTATCTGTAAATGTCATCGCTCTACAAGTGTGAGATACTAGGATACATCAGTCACTATTTATGAGTAAATTGACCAAAGATTAATACAGCAAAACTTATTCTGTATGTGAGTAAATAGGCTAGTTCCAAATTATTAAATACATATGTACATAGTTGTTTTTCATTTTGTAAAATGAAGTGGGTAGACACAATGCCATCTAAAATCTTTTTCAACTCCATAATTCTAAGAACAGTATATGTACTCTCTTTTGCTAATAATTTGCAACTAGTCTGTTAAATTATGTATAGAATGCTTATATATAGGCTCATTTTCTGTATCGCATTTCTACCTCAAAGTAGCCATATTTATATTTATGTAACCAATAGCTCAGGGTTTTCATTTGAACAAATTAACTTTACTGTTTCTGTGGGTAGTTTTTTACTTTCGAAAATCAGTTAATTCTGTATTTTTCAGTTCTTCATCTATAAAATCCTTATAATGCAGATTATGTTATAAAGTTAGGGGTAGAATGCTATAGACTGAATATTTATGACAGCTCCCCATTCATATATTGAAATCCTAACCCACAATGTGATGATATTAGGAATAGGACCTTTGGGAGGCGATTAGGCCCTAAGATGGGATTCGTGCCCTTAAAAAAGAAGTCTCAGAGAGATCCTTTGCCCCTTCCACTATGTGAACACACAGAGAAAAGATTGTAGTCTATGAACAAGGAAATAGGTCTTCACCAGACACCAAATAGATGATGCCTTAATCTTGGACCTTCCAGCCTCCAGAACTGTGAGAAATAAATTTCTATTGTTTGTAAGCTGCTAATCTATGGTTTTTCTATTATAGCAGCCTGGACAGACTAAAACAGAAGGATTACTTTCATTTTATTCATTAATTAATCAAGTATATACTGTCTCATTTTATGTGGTAGGCACATTGGTGTGTATTAGGAGTACAGTGGTGAGTTAGAGAAACAATGTTATCTCCTTTTGAAACCAGTATATGAGAAACCAATTTATAACTGTAAAGAATATGTACTGTCATTGGCAAGCTAACTTACCCAAGGCTTATCCAAAATTGATAATGTAGATTTTAATAGTTTTATTTATTTTTTTAAAAAAAGAAAATCTTTTATTTTTTTTTACCATCTAGGAATTTGGCAGAATCAACATTGTTAAAATGTCTCTACTACCCAAAGGGATCTATAGATTCAGTGCAATCCCTATTAAAATACCAACATCATTTTTCACAGATCTAGAAAAAATAATTCTATGCTTCATATGAAACCAGAGAAGACCCTGTATAGTAAAAGCAATTTTAAGCAAAATGAAAACAAGTTTTTAAGATTTATGCCTACAATGTTATACATTCTTCATAACATAGTTCTTTTACAAGCTGTGTTTCAAGTGGAAAAACATAATATTGCCAATGGTCTTTATTCATACCACAGTTTCATCGGAGTTTTAGGCTTTTTCCCTAAGATGATTATAATAAATTGAAAGTCAAAATTTTTCTCTTCTTTATTAAGATTCAGATGGTGATAAAAGAAATAGAAATAAGTATACAGAATTTTAGAAAAGTTAGGCAATTGAAAGTTTAGAGAATAAGTATCCAATGTTTTGACCATCCCTAATCTCAAATAAGGTGTCAGAGCTATGGAAGGCTAACATTAACCACTCATATTTTCAAATAGAAAAGCATCCAGTCTATGGGCAGAAAGAACAGGAAATTTCTTTCATCTAAGAAGTCATATATCAATGTCTTCAGGTCAGAAAGAAGCATTCGTGAAACATTTGTTAAACTTTGAAGTTTAAAGTTAAAGTTAAAGTTTTCCTTTAATCCATTCCAGTCACTCTTATGTTAGAGAAATGAGTGACGGTTAGACTGCACCAAATGCAACAGAAATAATTTCTCACTGTTACCAACAAAGTTCAAGTAGATGAACAAAAAGAACATGCATCTAATGAGTTGGATGCTTTCAAAAAAAAGTGAAGTGATAATTTTGTATAAAAGCAAGGCTAATTATGTACCTTCTCTGAACTTAGAGTACATAATAATCTCCTATTTAATACATTGAAAAAGAAAAAAATATTAATGTACAATGTGATGCAGTAATTTAGGGAGCCAATAATGTAGTGATTCTAGAGCAAAGTACATTATTTTCTTTCATTTTCCATGGTTTGGAAAATCTACAGTTGGCAGGACATTGGGACATTGTGATTTTTTTACTCCAGATAAGTCAGACTTGATAGTAGTATCTATTTAATCAACAACAATTGTCTAACATGGACTGTCAACATAAAGTAGTTCTGTGGAGATGTACAGAGGAATAAGAATTTATTGATTGATTCTGGTTTTTTGAGGAAGTTTACATATGAAGGAGAGAAAAAGAAACCTACATTTGTAGGATAATATTTTGAAAATTTAAGAAGAGCAGATAAAAAATTTATAAATATGTTTTGACAGTTAATTAAAAATGTGTTAATAATAAAAAGTATTTATTCTTCTGTTTTTTACAAAGCACTGCAACTACCTACTGTGAAAGATATATATGTCTCTCTCATATGTAGTGGTGTATGTGTGTATGTGTGTGTCTATATATATATATGACATATATATGTTGTGTCTCTCTATATATAGACACACATACACCACTATATAATCTCAAAATATACATATGTAGTTATATATCCAATTTCAAAATATACATAAACATATATGTATGTTTATATGCTTATATGCATGTGTATATGTACATATCTATCTATCTATTATATCTCTCAAATGTAAAAGCCGAGGTGTAATATTCCATTTTTACTGCAACTATGCTGTGTAACAAATAGGCACAAAATGCAGTGGTTTACCCCAATAGATACCTACACCTTCTCGGCAGTTCTGCCAGTCTCTTCTGGTCTATACTGGACTCTGCTGAGCTCAGGCTTTAGGTCAATTCAGGTCTGAAAAGAGCATAAGACATTCTATAATAAAGATATCTGCATCTGAATATTTATGGCAGCACAATTCACTATTGCAAGGACGTGGAAACAATCCAAGTGCCAATATGAGTGGAATATTAAAATTTGGTATATGTTTACAATGGAATATTACTCAATTTTAAGAAATGACAGTGAGCTAGCACCACTTGTATTATCCTGGATTGAGCTTAAACCCATTATCCAAAGTGAGGTGACACAAGATTGAAAGAAAGGGCTCCACATGTACTCGCCATCTAATTGGTACTGACTAATTAACACTATGGAGGGCACAATGGATGGAAACTGGGTCTTTGATAATTAAGCTAACCTAAGTCACACTCTGCCTCTGAGTTTTCACAATTTAACAAATTCCTTATTGTTTAATTCAGATGTAGCTGAATTTTGTTTTTCATGAGGTCCTTTTGTGTTGCCATAAAAATAATAATTGTTATTACCAAAAGGAGGCAGCAAGACTGTGACTATGGTGGATCATTTAAGATTTATTAACTTTCTGGACTACCATAGTTTTAGGAACTGGTTGAATGCTAATTAACAGAGAGAAAATTATGAGAAAATTATGAGAAAATTATTTAAATTATTAGACTCATTTTCCCCAGCTCTAAACTGGGTAAAATGTAACTACCTTAGTAGATTGTTATGAGGATAAAAAATGATGATGATACACTATTGCACAGTGCCTAGTGTAGAATAAGCTTCAATAATTTATCGCTGTTGGCTACTATAATTACAAAATGCTACTTTTTAAGCCAGGTTCAATATTACTTAAGAAGTTTAGGGGAAAAAGCATTTAGTTAATTATTCTTTTTCTCCACTATTTTCCAGTGTCAACAACTTAATTTATCACTTTGTTGTATTTGAAGATGTTTTTTCTTAAGTCAACCAACTCTGATACAATAAATAAATGCATATAAGTGAAGATACTGAAAATACACTCATAAAATTGGTTTTCTCGCAACCGCATAATTAAAACTGTCAATCCTTATTTCTCCAGTGTTAAGTGCAAGCTCACTGATAATGACCCCTACTGGTGAGTAATTAACTCCCTCCGATCAAGGTGTCAGAATTTCTTGATAGTGTATGCTAATGTGAAATTCTCCACCGCAAAAGATATAGCAAAAGCAACAACAAATATACAAACAGACTCTTCAGAAAACAAAATCACAGCAGGTTCAAGTTTTAAAATAATCTACCTGCTGGCAGATCCAATAAACCTGCTGATTATTGGCTACTCTTCCTAAATCCTGCTGTGTCTTACCTACTCAACTGAAGAGTCTGCTGTTATAAGTGATTGCTAATAGTACATGGCAATGGGATATATGTTGTGGCCTATTATTGTTACCAGGAAAATGATAACAGTTGGTACCAGCCTGGAAATAGAATGAAGGATTAGAATATGCTGCCAAATGTAATTTTACTGTATAATGCTATGCAAAAAGAAGCCTAGGTATATGATTAAATGTTTATTCAATCCTACTGTGCACAGATTTTTTTCTCTTATATTAATATTTTAATATATTATTTGCAAAATGATCTTTTCAAAAATCTGTTTTGGAAGCATATCAATGAAATTGTATCCTTTAGAATACGTTATTGAAGGATGGAATGATTGTTAATAGGTATTTGAGACTAAAATCTTGCATGATATATTCTCATCAACTAAATTTTTGAAGACACATAAACAGCAGTGTAAATTGATATACCTTTTATGGGCTGATACTGTGATGTGCATTCAGGAGGTGCTTCTTACTATCAGGAAAATAGACCACAAGAATATACATTTTGTTCCCATGATTTCTTAAATAATGTGCTGAAAAGTGGTATTTTGGTTCTGCATTTGCCTTTCATATCACAAGAAGATCATATTTCTACATTTCCTGTAAATATTTTCAAAGTCTATATCCTAATAGTGCTTTTTAAAAAGTGTCATATAGAGTGGCATGAAACTTGGCTTTTAAGAATTACACATAGCACAGACAGTGAAATTCTGAAAAGCGATGTTGGGATGCCTTCTAAAGTATGAGTCAAAGTCACGACACAGTCACTTTAATTCTGATGCTGTCTGTGCAATGTAGTACAGGTTGGTTTGTGTAAGTATTAATAGTTATGACTTCTGTTAGTTTCCCTCAGAGTCTCCTGGATTCTCAGGACTAGTAAAAGACCCATACGATTTCTCTGCTTTCTTTGGAAAACAATCAGCAACGTGGTGAAAGTGCCTGAAAATAATGCTCAAAGGGGCCCAGAATTCATCTTTAGATGTGGTGTGGAGTCAGCCCTTGGAATTAAATTGCTCTGACCTGCATTTTAGTTCACATTTGACTACAGCTCTGACCTGCATTTTAGTTCACATTTTAATCTCTTAAGCTTTAGGATCCTAACTCAGGTTGGTGTTATAGCAATACAAGAAACTAATAGAGATCATTTTTAAACACTGTACATGATAAAAGTAAGTTGATGTTAATTTACTATTAGAAGCATTAGGAAAATTGTTGTTATCAATTTATCTGATACAGTCTCCAACATGAGAAATGATTCACCTCAATATTTTTCCCCTCATTCACTAGCATAAGGTAAGATATATTAGCTGGTCTAATGGTTTATGAGCATGATTCCGAGAGACATCTGGGTTACTGGTCTTTGTTCTGGTTCTGCAAACTGGATTAGGAAATACATTGTTATGAGATACATAAGAACTATAAAGCTAAATTACTGGAAGAGAGGAACATTCAGGTCTGAGTCTCTTATGAGGAACACCTGGTCCAGGTGAGGCAGTCTACAGTATGTCTCCAGACAAGGAGACAAGGTTCAAACCTGGAGTATCCCAATCTTAAGTATAAGCCTGAGTTTGGAAGACAGGTTAATCATCCAACTTGTCTGATATGTCCCTCCTTCAGTCTAACTTAGCATGGACAACTGTATGCTCCCTAGCAAGCCTTGTGAGTATTGTGGAGGCCACGGCGTCTACACCTCCATCAAATAAAATCACTAATCTCTTTATTGTGTATCTTTACTTCCTCAGATAAGCAATTACATTTGAATAGCTTAAAGGTGCCTATGCTCCGTCTTTGCAGCTATCTATATCTACTATTGATATATAAAGTAAAGAGTAAAAAAATGGAGATAAGAGGGAACCAAAGTCAATCAAACTTTGAACAATTTGGACAATATTTGCAATAGTCTTGCTTTTGCTATTAGGTGGTAACATCACACTTATCTTGGCCATTTTTTATAGCTTTAAGCATTTTTAAAAATTTCAATAGTTAATTATATTTGATTATTATGACAAAGGCAAGATTTAACATTTATTTTTTTTTAGTACAGAGACAGATATTAGAAAGAGCTGAGAATGTTTCCTACATGGCTGGTATAAAGTAAGATTCCTAAAATGCCTTAAAATAATGACAATAACAATAGCAAATACTTTCATGGTGCCTACTACATGCCAGACACTATTCTAAGGAATTTATACTTAGAATATTAACTAATTTATGTAGTTGATTATCTCACAGCAACTTTATGAAGTAGATCATAATATGTCCATTTTATAAATGAGGTAGCTGAGGCATAGGCAGAAGTAAATTACCCTAAATCATGGATCTAGTAGATTTTAGAGGCAGAATTCAAACCCAGGCATTCGAGGATTGGAGTTTATGCTTATAAGCAAGATGATTCCAGTCTGTTTATAAAACAAAATAAAACCAAACAAAAATTTGTTAATTTACTGCTACTGATTAAATACATTTTACTGAGTATCCATAGGTTTTTTTTCTATTTTAGTTTTTAACTTATCATTTTCAACTTTCAACTGTCTCCACATGAAAAGTTAGTCTAAGGGAAACATTGTTGAAGATTAACTTATGGCTATTATGCTTAAGTAGTAGATGCTTAAGTAGTAGGTTTGTTCTATGAGCTGCTGATTGCTATTGATATTGTCATGCATTGACTGTCTTCACTTACTAGCCCAGATACCAAAATGCTGTCTGATATTTACCTGAGAGCTTCTATAACTTTTATGTTGTTATTGTTTATATTTCTTATATTTTTATGGCTTTTATCTGGAGTCCTATCTTAACTAACTACCTCACTTCCACTGTCTGCCTTTTGATCCTGACCTGCCATTACACATGATTCTGGAATTTATAAATTGTCAAAGCCAAGCAAAAATAGGCTTTCTATCTCCCAAATATCCCTTACATCAATCTTGTAGGCCTGATATTTTAGAGTGCCTAGAAAAACTTAGTAATGTAGCTTAATACTTGCAGTAACCTTCATCTTCAGAAATTGTACTGGTCTTCCCATAAAATTTTTCTGTCTCTTCATCACTTTCTTTCATAATCTGGAACTCATATATATTTTTATCCCTTGCAAAGTTATATAGTACTAATTATATGCCATAAAAATTATACTGGGAAACTCAATTTCACAAATCTAACCATTGATGTTACTTATATAGGATCTTCATCATACAAAGCACCAAAAACGTGCTTAGTTTTCTGGCTTTATTGTAAATAATATTAAGGAATTTTAGTAGTTGATAGAGATAATTTAAGAGTATGTGTTTAACATTGATCCAGGCTAGCTAGCCTAATGTCATTTATTACAGAGTCGTGATAGTACACCTAATTTTAAATCATTCAGCAAGTACTGTCTGTCCTTCTATCCCTTTTCTGCTGTACCTGTGTTTTCTTAAGCTGTGTCTGTCCCTATAGGATTAGTCTTATGCAGGCCTGGGTCTTTCTGTCTCACTAGACTTACTCTAAATTACTTAGAGGAGTCTAAATGAATCTGCTTCTCATTTGTCCATCACAACGTCTAACACTCTTGGGAAAAGGTATAGTCTTCTGCATACCCACAGAGTTCTGAGCCCCAGCTTTATTGTTTACCTTTAACAGAGAGCTGCCTATTTGTCCAATAACCACTGTGCCCCTATGGCTTCCATTTGCCATAGTATTCAGTACTCTCCTAGAAATTACTCTGATTGCATATCCTCAAGTGCTCTCATTTTATTTTGGTTAAAGTTTTCTTAAGTTGTGTTTGTTTAGTGTTGACATATATATTAAGCATGGTCTTTCCTATGTCACACAGGAAATGTGAAGTTTGGGAACTTCATTTTTCAGCTCACATTAGTTGATGTGAGAACCCTCAAGAGCTGTGAAGATCAAGCTGTCAGAGACTGTTGAGCAGTGAGAATTGATGAAAAATGAAAGGTATGTGGAAAGTTTTTGTTTTGTTTTTGTTAGTAGGCTAAAGGCAATTAGCTAAGGCAATTTTTATGGCTGAGTTACCCTGTCAAGGAGTTAGAAAAGAAAAGAGTTCAGAAATCTGTGCTGAGACTTCCATTTGCATACTCCTACCTCATAAACAGAAAGCAAATTATAAACACTAGACAGAATCGTGTGTAACATAATCCTTTTATCTGATTCCAAATTATTTCTTTCCCAAACTGGAAGTTGGCTCCTAGTGCTTCTTATGTCATTTCTAAACTTGATGATCAATAGACATTCATATCATTAATGCTGTTCACAAAAATTATGGACTTAGTGTCATGTTTTTATATAGTTTCTTAAAATACAATCTCTATATATTGTCATGGAAACAAAACTTAATTTGAATAGTGTTTCCCACCTTAATCATTTAGATTGACTTTTTATAAATAATGAAATACTCATTATTATTATACTCAGGTACAATTTGATTACCTTAGACAAGTACATTGTTTGGTGACAATAGATGTCAGTAAATTGACATCATAATTTGATTGAAGCCAAGATTCTTGTTGGAATTTTCTGGCTTGGATTTCCAATTTATAATTTTTCTTATTATAAATTATACCAATTAAACTATATAGAACACATAATTTGACTGCTAAATTTAATTTTTTTTAATTCCTATGGTTCAATATGACTAAATAGTCATAGTTATAGCATCTTTCTCAAGAAAAAATAACTTAATAGTTCAGATTTAAAAACTTTAAAAAGCAATGCTCATATGGGCAAGAAAAATGGGATAAATGACCAGCGGAAAAGACAACTAGAAAGTATATGAAAAAGTACGAAATAACATAATAAACCACAGAAAACTGACACTAAACTTACAGAATAGAATGCTGGAGAAGCTCAAGAATTGAAAGCACTAGATATTTTTAAAAGCAGTGACTATGTTTCCAGGGTAGAGGCAGAAGAGTGGGTTACATATCTTAGAAGGATCAGTAAGACAAAGATCTTCACTGATTTGCAGCACTAAGTGAATGCCTATACCTACTAACTTCCAACTCTGACAAAATAATATGTTTTTATTCTGGTAATATTTGCTCTGCTGAGGTCAGAGATTAATACTGCAGCGAAACAGCAGCATTAAGTAAAATTCAGTGACACACTGAAGAGAAAATACTCACTGAATTTTGGAGACCTCCAATGCAGAAGCCAACTTATGGTTTCATCATCCTCTAGTAGAGCATGTCAGTTGACACGCCACCTTTGCCAATCATCATTCTAATGCATTGCCACTAAATATGAATGATGTCTCAGATTCAGTAGATATAGGGAAGAAACTTTAACATGAAAGTTGGAACATTAAATAATCAGAAGAAAAGGAACTCAAGAAGATATAGTGTAAATATGGGAAAGAAAAGAAACTATAAATATATATCATTTATGTATGAATCAGTTATGTATGTATGGATACAATGTATAGTTATATAATAAAAACATACATATGTCTAGATTTATGTTATCAGAAAAAATGAGAAACAAGTATATCCATGAAGCAATAAGAAATCTTATAAAAATTAATTTTAAGAGAATAATAACATGCTTCTAGAAATGTAAATATTTCAACAATAATAAAATTCTACAAATTACAGTAAGGAGATGACATGATGGCAGATTGGAAAATATAAAAAAGAAAATAGCAGACTTAGTTTAGGAAATGTAACATCCCACTATTAGGAATTATAAAATGAGAACAGAGTTAGAAAAGCCCAAAAAGTCAGAACAAAGAAAATAGAAAATAGGCAATTATGGAAGAAATAACACAAGAAAATTCCCTGTTACTAAGTACATGAATTTTCAGCCTAAAAATATCCCGGCGTCCAGAACAATGAATGAAGACCTACATCATCAAAGTGTCTCATCTGATATTTTAGAATCTAAAGAGAAAAAATCCAAAAGCTTCCTGAAAGAGATCAATTAAATTAAAAATAAATAAAGTGATGTCAAATAGAAAGGATGAGCATCAGAATGTTGTGGACTTTCTCAGAAGCAAAGTTGGAACATGGAATAATTGCCCTAGAAATTCCTAGGGAAAATGATTTCCAATTTAGAATTTTATAAAAAATTAGGTATTCTCCTTCAATTCACAATAATTTTTACTTCACAGAGACCCCAATGCTACTGGGAAACATGCTCCTGTAAAATGAGTTATTGCGAGATTTTAAAAAAGAAAGACATAATAGGATCTATGAAACAGAGATCCCATACAGGAGAGAGGAAAAAGGAAATTCCAGCATGAAGGGGAAAATCATTTCCATTCTAGTGATAACTAGACAGGAGGAGACAGAGGGAGGGTTCCAGGAAGGATGCCTCCAAACTAATAAAAAAAAAAATACACACTAAATTTCATTGACTAAACCAAACAGTGAATTAAAAACTGAAGAAGATGTAATTATAGGAATAGGAAAAAAGAGAACCTTTCCAACACATATCATTTTTCTCTATAGATAATATAAACATCTAACCACGCTCAAATTGTATGCTTTTAGGACATTATAGAGATCAGATGTGACCAATATTTACATGATCATGATAATGTAATCTATAATATCTACTTAACAACTAACTCTGACAAACTTTATTTAAAGAATGTGATAAGGTAAAATGTTTTTGTTTGATGCAGCATGAGTGGTCTAAAACTTCATCTTCTATAGTAGAAAATTTATAGGCAGTACTGATAGCTGAAACAATAAGGAATAGTAGGATAATTATGCATTTAGGAATAGGGTTGCAGATAGAATAAACATCTGAAATTAATGAAAATGTTTAAAAATACTTCCAAGTTTTAATGTGAACTATGTAATTCTGAACCAGAAGTTCAACTTCTGATTCTCTTATTTACTAGACCTGTTTCCTCAGGCAAATTAACCTCCCTGGATTTTTCTTTCTCTATTTGTAAACTGGGATTAAAATAGCACCTATTTTATAAGTATTGTGAAGACAAAATTAATAAATATAAAGCAATTAGCATAGTTCCTGGAACCAGGCAAACACTCCACAAATTATAATTGCTATTGCATCTACCATAAAGCACATCTTTAAAAGTATGACAATGTAGTCATTATTTGCATTTGCTTTTTATTCTATTATTTTAAGGCAGACACTATTTTCTTTTTTAAGGTAGAAACATTTATGTAATTTAGATTAAATTATTTAAAATTTTATAATAATCTAGAATAACATTCTTTCAATGTATTACCTAAATAATAGGCAATGCAGTATTTTTTACATTAAATTGGATGCTTTGAAAGCATTTTTGTATTTTTAATTTATTCAACAAAGAGACACTAAAAAATTTTGTACCCCCTTTTATTTCCTTTATTTATTGCTCATGTCTATGTTGTTTTTGTTTTTTGTTTGTTTTCTTCTGTACTTAAATTTTGGAAATTATATGCTACATCTTTTTAGGTAATACAAAACAATGCAGTATTGAAATAACCACTTTCTGATATAACTTCTTTTGCTATCATTGTATCCTCTATCTATCTATTCTTCTATCCATCCATCCAACCATCTTAGTCAAGGTTCAATGAAGGAAACAGAGCCACTATAAATGATATAATTATTACAAGGGTCAGATTTCGAACAATTGTAACATTGGTGAAAGAGTCTGTTCATGGATGTTGTCTCTCTGTTAATTATTTAGCCACATTTGCTATGGGTCAGTCAGTCAGTCCAGCAGTAAAAAAAGAAAGGAAAGCTAGATGTGGATGAGAACATGAACAAACTGGAATCTGTGAGAATGACTGGGACCGATGGGAGTGAACCAGAACTTACATCTCTGGTTCTCACCACTTCCAACCTCTGATGGAGAAGTGGGTGCCCTTCACCATAGAGTCGTACATGCCCTCTGCTGAAGATTCAGGAAAGCTGGAGGTGAGGATTTGGCATGATCTAGAGGAGTTGCAGGTCTGCTGCTGCTCCATGCCAACAAAGTTTGCTAGCAGAACAGTAATAATGTATGTGAATAGCCACAATGTCTGGTGCCCTGCATCAACTTTCAGAGGATAAAAATATGGCTGCTAAATCAAAATCTCACAAAAACAAATTACTCTTGTGAACCATATGGGGAAAGAATTCTGGGAAATGTAGTTTCTGTTTTGTTAAACTGCCCATACAAAACCATTTGCCATTCCTTGTCTGCTTAGTATCCATTCTCATCTCTCTTAACCAGAAAGATAATAACATAGTCATTCTTCTATCAGAAGACCTCAAACTTTTTAGACAGGGGGCCAGTTCACCGTCCCTCAGACTGTTAGAGGGCTGTTGGAGAGTGTGGTGCACATTCCACACATGCACACTGTGGGCCCTAGATGCCTGCTAAACAGAACAGACAACAGCGGCAAAACACCCAGCAGGCCAGATAAATGTCCTTGGCAGGCCGCATGTGGCTCGTGGGCCATAGTTTGAGGACACCTGTAAAAATCTCCGTAATGGGATACATCTATACCCTGCACAACTGAATACAGGCTACCCCTCTCACTGAAAGGAATACAAATCTTTTAATTCATCTTTGGTTAATATACTTTCCTCTTACTTCATTGGACTTTCTCTTTGACATCTTATAACTTACATACTGAAATATGAGGTTCATTACTATTAACACATATTACGTTAAATGGTAGTGGAATAGGGGATGCAAAAGGAACAAAATTGGTTAATACATCCATACACAAAACTGTAAACCTAAAGGGAAAGTCAAACTCTTAGAGTGTTTATTTTGCAAATGATTATGTGATCGTACCTGGGAGGGCCTTTGAGAGGTGATTAGGTCATGAGAGTGGAGACGACAAATGGGATGAGTTTCCTTATAAAAGAGACTGAAGAAACTCTCTAGCCCTCTTTCCATCATGTGAGAACACAATGAAATGATGACAGTCTGCAACCCAGAAGAACATTCTTACCAAAACTTGACCATACTGATACTCTGATCTTGGAATTTCAGCCCCCAGAACTGTGAGCAATAAATTTCTTTTGTTTATAAGCCACCCAATCTGTGGCATTTTGTTGTAGCAGCCTAACTGACTAAGACAACTGCCTTTCTGTATTCCCTTTCCTCTCATAGTTCCTTATCTGGTATGGATGGCCCAAACCTTCACACCTGAAGTGTATCCTCACTGTGATTCTTAGCCTACAGAGAATACTTATCAAAGACCTCATTAAGGATGCCAGGGCTCCTCTCATAAACTTATGTTTCATAGACTCCCATTAGAGAATGTCCTGTAGACTCTCCTAGGAGACATAGTCAATGGGTAAGTGAGCAGATTGGACATGAAAAATCTACTTAAGCATTCCAATGTCTGTAAGACTTTTGATACCTTCCTCTACAGTACAACAAATAATGTCTTGGCATTGTGACTTCATTTAATGGTTCTCCTACTCTTAGAATGTATTCCCACACAAATTTTCCAAGTTTCTGTCTATCTAAATTAGCAAAGTATATAATTCTTTCCTTGAGTGTCAATACCTCCTCATGGGTCATTCTTAGAACATCACCTACTGGAGCCTACTGGGATTCTAGTCTGGTATAGGTCTAGTAACAAAGAGAGTGGTGAGGATAGAACCTATGGATGATCAGGAATATACTACAAGAAAACTTCCTTGGGTGGGGAGCTCTTAAATTTCTCAGGCAAGGGGAGACTTGCCTCCTCAAATAGAGAAGAGGCATGTTTCTACTTGCAGAGAAGACTTATCAAAAATTAAAGGTTCGAGTCCCTCAGTTTTGTGAGACTCTGCCAATATGTGCATTATCTCAATTTTCAGGATCCCTTCCCTTACTAATTGGTGCCCTAATTTTATCAAAAGAGATGATGAGAGGTTAGGAATTAAATTTTGCATTAAAATTAAGCCATCTGCAACATTAGGGTTTTAGTTTGGTTTTCAGAAACCTCAGTCCTGGAACTACAGAGAATATATTCCTTTTAGGGGAGTTGTGGAAGTTTTCTGATTACTCACTTGGACTTCAAGCTAAGGATTTAAGCCTTGAGCACATCCTTTTCTTTCCCCAAATTCTTTAGTGTACTCACAAGCAACCAACCAGCCTGTTATGCTCATCTATACTAGGTATTTTACCTGGTCACCAGACACTTTGTCTTCTATGGGCACTTGATTACAAATGCCTATAGGTAATAATTTACATAACTGTTTGCCACTTTTTGCCATTAATTAGAAGTATCTCTTTTACCAACGCCTTTAAACCTAATCAAATTACATAATCAATTATAGATAAATTATCAACTCAGAGAATTGCTAAAATGTTCTAGTCATCAAAACCTGGAATTATTTAATTTTTGAGTATAGTTCCTCAATGAAATTATATATTTTGTAGTTCTGACTGGAATATTTATAGTAATTCATAATTTCATATATGATTATATTATTCATTGGGGTAATTTGAGAGAGATTCGAGAATAATTTTGTTTATATAAAATTTTCCTCTTGTACACCTACTTCTAAACTTATAAGAACAATAAGACCAGGCATCCTCAGACTACGGCCCACAGGCCACATACTGGCTGCCTAGTACATTTATCCGGCCCTCCGGGTGTTTTTGCCGCCACTGCCTGTCCTGCTTAGCAGCCGACTCATCCCGGGCCCACAGTGCACACTCTCCAACGGTCTGAGAGACAGTGAACTGGAACCCTGTTTAAAATGTTTGAGGACCCCTGAATAAGACTAATGCTCTTCTATATTTCATATGAAGATTCGTTTATTTGATAAGACAATGATCATGTAATGGTTAAAAGAGTTTTAATCAATAGCATCTAATGGTTAGGCCACTGAAACTGTACATATACTTTGTGTGCTTAGCCACTTTCTTTTGAAAAGGTCCCAAAACTTTTAGCAGTTTCCCCCTCACCAAAATAATTATAAATTCATGAAATATAGATTGGGATCAAATATAGCCGAATCTATTTGAAAAGAAAGAAACTTTAATGGCATTATTGAAATGCTATAGCTAATAGTTTGCTATAGATTTTTTTCATAGTCATAACCTTTCTTTGCTTTTTAAATTTAAACATATCTTCATGGTGTTCTTCAAATAAATACATAATAATAGTAAAGGAGAAAAGACTTAAATAAACTAACCTTCCCTTACATTGTCAGTATTTTAGGTTCCATGTGAATACTCAGTAAGATAATTAATGCTCAGTACCCTTAGAGATAATGAATAGAAAGATGGAAAATATAATTTGAGGCAAATAATATGTCTACTTTTTTATACATCTAACCTTTGATTTTCCCTTTTGGATTTAATATTCCAATGCTTATTGAACACCAGAACCACAATTTTCTTTTTGCTTTTGCTTTTAGTCTTTTGATTATAGCCACTACATGGGGTTTTTGGGTGAATATGTGTTGCCTAAGAGTGCAATTGCTAGATTGTGTGGTAAGAGCATTTTTAGTTTTTGAAGAAACTGCTGTATTCTTTTCCTAAATGGCTGCACCATTTTAGATCCCCACCAGCAATATATGAGCGATCCAGTTACTCCTTATTCTTGCCAGCATTTGTGTTATCACTATTTTTAATTTTAGCCATTCTGATAAAATACAGTGATATCTCATAGTGATTTAAATTGCACATCTCTAGTGGCTAATAATATAGAATATATTTTAGAGAACTTAATTCCCATATGAATGTCCCATTTAGTGAAATGTGTGTTTATATCTTTCGCCTGTTTCCTAATCAGTTGTTATAATACTGTTGAGTTTCTTATATACTCTAGATACAAGTCCTTTCTTATATATGTGGTTTGCAAATATTTTCTCCTAGTACATAGCTTGTCTCTTTATCCCCTTCATAGGGACTTTTGGAGGGAAAACATTTTTAATTTTGATAAGCTACATTTTATCTTTCCTTTTGTTATCTTATGCTTTTGGTGTCAAGTCTAAAAAGTCTTTGCTTAGTCCCAGGTCTTGAAGATTTTCTCAATATTTTATTGTTTTATGTTTCATATGTAGGTATGTATATTTTTAGTTCATTTTTGTAAAATGTAGTTTAGGTGTGTTTTTGTTTGTTTGTTTGTTTTCTGTGGATGTCAAATTTCTACAACCAGTTGTTGAAATCTCCAGGGATTGCAAGTAACTCACTGTTGAGTGAAAGTAAATTCAAAGGCCTATCATGAGTTAATGTTAATTTTGCTTATATTTTAAAAGAAAAATACAGAAATTTAAAAACTATTCTACTAATCTCAGTGTTAATTCATCCACATCTTTGAAAATATATGTAGTAATTTGGAATATTCATTAGACATAATTTCTCTTTTTCATTTTGAAACCCATAATCAAAAAGAATTATGTAGCTTGGATAATTTTAATTCCAGTTGATTGTGTTCAAATTTACAAACATAGCCTTCTATTATTATATTTTAACTTTTGTCCAATTTTTTAAACATACCTTACAGATTGGCAACATATTATCAAAAGTTTTGCATTTATGCTGCTATTTTTTTAACAAAATAGTGAAAAAAGAACAATAAGAATGAATAATTTCTGTAAATATTTTTTCTCATATCTGCCACCTCTTTTTCAGTCACCCACTAGTACTCAAATCATGAGTTCATAATTTACAGTTATTCAGACCCTATATTATACCTATAAAGAGGTCTCCTTGCATTTATCTCTCTCAATCTCTCTTGTTCTCTATCTCTGTTTGTCTGTCTCTCTCTTATTTGTCTAATTTATTATTAAGTAATCTGCATAAGACAAACCTTTTTTCATATTTATGTCCAAATGGCTTTTGTAGAAAATTAATTGCTATTTTGTAGGTGAGAGATTAAATATTTTTTTAAGATTAATGTGAGGACTTCTGCTTTCAGTAATACATTGCAAACTATGCAAATTCATCAGAGCCAATTATTCTGATGAAAACAATTAGAATGCTCATCATGTTTTATTTCAAATTGTTAGAGGTGCAACACAACTATTATGTTGGATTGTATTCTATACAAGATAGCATCAAATTATGTAGGTGATTGGCATATATGTAAAAATTTTGATATAGCAGTCTTTATTACAGCTTAAATTATATCGTTCTTTTACAGAGTCTTTTGCAGAACAAAAACTTTAATTTGATGAGGTCCAATTTATCAATATTTTCTTTTTATCACTCATGTTTTTGATGTCAGGGCTAAGAACTCTTTAAATAGACTTCAAATGTGAGTGAGGTTTATATACTTTAGAGTATAACCAGAGATAAACATGGGAAATTGCACTGTCATCTCAGCAAAAAACTTAATGATTTTCTGCCCTGTTATCACTTTCTGAATAAATGGAGCAACCTATAGAGTTGAAATGCTCCTGCCAGATGCCTGCAGTCTCTTATTGAGCCACTGTAATAAAGTATTCTGTACCTATTTAGATTAATTATGATTAAATTTAAAAGCTGAGTTGGTTGAATTGCTTCATCATTTAATTTAGATGGAGACAAATTAATTGTTTTTATATGCTTCTTTTTTGAAAGGCTGTGAGTTTCTGATTATTGGCTAAGTTTAGAAGTACTTAAGATTTAGAATTTTAAACTTTCAGTTCAAATAGAAAATTTAACCACTTCATGATTTCAGAGGACGTGTTTTTGGTGAGATGATTGTTCACACATTTTTTATGTATTAAAAAATTCAAAGAATATCTCATCCCTCAGAGACAAAAATTATTAGCATAGAAGTATTCACCCCTGTCCTCCCGCCAAAAATCACACACACACACACACACACACACAAACACACACACACACACACACACACATATTCTATGGACGACCATTTATTTGATTGCCTTTCTACTGGTCTTTTATTGAATCAGCCTTGTTAAAATATGGATTGGATAATTTAAAGAAGAAGAAAAAATGTCTGAATTTATCTACAAACAGGAGGTATAAATATAAAGGAGAACAAAATGAGGGAAGGTGATCATGCATACACTAGGGTCAAGGAGGTGTATGGAGAGAAAATAATCACAGTCACAGAAGGGAGTGGCAGTTACAGAAGCTTGATAAAAGAGACCATGTAGAGTGGGATAGTGAAAATTACACTCAGTACTCCAGTTGTACAACTTTTCACCAAAATATTATGCTGTGATGAATGCTAAAATAGAAGCAAAAAGGTCATTGTTTTTGTTTTACAATTGAATTGTAACTCATTGAGTATAATATACACATTTTTCATGTTCATCTTCTATAAGTAAGTAGTTTCAATAAATATACCTTATGTTACCTTATTTCACATAAATCACAGGAACATAATAAAGGTTTCAGTTCTCAGAAAAGAGGGTAGCACTAATAGGTAATAGGGGAAGAGATATGTGTCTATTTTCTTCATTTCCTCTTCCTTTTAGATTCTAAACACTTCCCTTTCCCACCCCAGCTTCTTCAAGTTTACAAGCTTTTGTATTGTAGAGTAGAAGTGTTCCACCTAAGTCCCCACACTCTTATGACTAGGCAAAAGCCAGTTTTGTGTTTTTTTTTTTTTTTTAATAGTTTAGTGATCTCCTCTAGGCTGATGACCCACAAAACTATATGGCTGGCTAAATCATCATGGGTGAGCTTTAGTTTCCATTTCTTTCTGGACTTCTACTACCAGTATCTCAAACTCAATCTGTTCAAAATCAGGTTTGCCTAGTCAATTAAAGCTATCTTTTACTCTTCACAGTCACACAGCCCCATATGTAATATATTTCATCTGTTATAATTTCTATATCTACCTCTTGTATTTTCTTCTCTACTAAGATCATATTCCACACCACCAGTCAGTCTCCTGGAATACTTTAACCACCTTCTCATTATGAGTCCTTTTGGCCACTCTGGCCCATTCTACATATATCAACCAGAGTGTTTTGTCAAAGGCTTCATCAGATCACTTCATTCCTTTGCTTAACAGGTCACTAAAGGCTTCCATTGGCATTACAATAAAATCCACATCCTTTTCCCTGACACCGAAGATCCTATGTAATTTATGTTACCAACCTCTCCAACCATTTCTCCCACTATTTCCTAACTTCCTTACTGTCTTCTGGTCACGCAGATATTTTATTTTTTGATTCTTAAATTAAGAACCATATGATGGTATATTTCAATATCTTTGCACTTGCTTTAATTTCTATTTGGAAAGGTATTTTTTAAAACAATTTGTACTACTGCTTACTTCTTGTCTATTTGCTCTCAGGTCAAATATCACCCCCTCAGAGAATTATTTCCTGATTATTGTAGCTCAATCAGCTTCCCAGGTTCTTAACTCTGCAGGTATTTTTCTAAATTACATATTTATTACCTCTTTTCAATTTTCACCCCTAAGGTAGTATCTAATTTGAATGAAAGATTAGTTCAATATTTGTTAATCTGGGATGGAAAGGATCTATAAAGCTTGAAAGCTTGAAAGTTTTAAAGACCTCTTCAATTATCAAAATATATTCTCTTATCTATACCTATATCTAAATCTACGACTACCTATGTAATCCATTTATTTGTCTAAATTCCTGAAAAATGAGACTGGTTACTATTTCTAAAACATAACTAAGACTTTAATTTCACGTATGTATTTTCAAGATAATTTTTTTAGGAAGTTGGAATTTAAACATCCATGAGTGATTCCTAAACCCTAAATGTCATTTTGTAAGAAATGATATATACTTTCTTATGTCATTTAACTGATATAGTATAGTTATATACTTTCTTATATCATTTAACTGATATTAAAAGGTGTATATATACTTTATAATTTATATAAATATGTAATTTATATAAATAAATCACTTAATTCTCAAAAATCCACATAGAATAAGGATGGATTGATCTCTCCTCAACTCTTCAGCCACATAGGAAAAGAATATAGTACAACAGAAAGAATGAGGCAGATCTGAATTTAAATCCTGTTTATATTCCTTATAAGTTGTGTGACTTTAGGCTATTTAGATATTCTGTCAGTTTTATTTTTCTAATCTACAAAATGGGAATGGCTCTGGCCTTGAAAAATTACTCTTTTGTAGTGCAACTCCTTGGCACTATTGAATTCATTCAATTTCTTCAATCCTTCATATCCCATTTCTCTCTTAGACTGCTATGATCTGGCTTTTCTTCTACTATCCCAGTACCACTGCTCTTTTCCAGTTCACCAGTGACCTGTACATCGTGAAATCCAAGCATTACTTCACAGTCTTCATTTTATCTGCTCTGTTAGTGACACTTGACACAGCTGCTCACTCTCTCTTCTCTTTCTTGTTGTCTTTCTTCCCTTGCCCTTTAAGATACCACCATCTCTTGCTTTTTATCCTACTTCACAGGTATTCTTTAGTAATCTTGTCTGTTTTATCCTAATTTTCCCAATCTCTAAATGATAGAATATCTCGAGGTTCAGAGTTTGGTCCTTTTCTATTATTGAATTATCCTCTTTCCTTGGTGAGTTCATACACACATCATACAACCAACTCTTCAAAAGTTGAACGAATTGGGCTAGGAAGTTCTGCCTCATCCACCATATTCACCTGACCTCTTGCCAACCAAGTACCACTTCTTTAAGCATCTCAACAGCTTTTTGCAAGGAAAATGTTTCCGCAACCAGCAGGATACAGAAAATGCTTTCCGAGAGTTCATCAAATCCCAAAGTATGGATTTTTACTCCACAGGAATAAACAAACTTATTTCTTGTTGGCAAAAATGTGTTGATTGTAATCGTTTCTATTTTGATTAATAAAGATGTGTTTGAGCACAGCTTTAATGATTTAAAATTCATGGTCCCAAACTGCAATTACTTCTGCATCAACCTAATAACTGTAATGAGAGTGTAGCATAGTTCCTGCTTATATGTATTTTTTTAGTATATTCAAAAGAAAAATGTATGTACAGATTTTTTTAGTATATTCAAAAGAAATATACTAATTTTTTTAGTATATTCAAAAGAATATTTTTATTTTTTTAGTATATTCAAAAGAAAAATGTATGTACAGATTTTATGCAAGATATATATATGTGTGTGTGTGTGTGTGTTTAATATATATATCTTTAAGCAATGCTATGCTGTGTGGAAATCTTCACACTGTTGGCAGAGATAATTTGACATTGAAGTGCAGTGTATGAAATGGAAAGTTGCTTGTTTCTCTATTCTGATGAGGAAGAAAGTAATTATGTTGGTTGTTCACAAAAATTCTTACTTAGAGTTGGCTTGTGCAAGAAAAAATAATCATAAAGTTCTCCTTTGAGTTGTCAGTATCATCAATATCTGAACACAGATTGAATTCTGTGCTAACTAAGATGTGAGAGTTAGTGACCAACTACAGACAGCATGTCTGAAGGAGAATAGTGGATAAAATAGTTATCTGTTCTCCTTGGAAGGCAGGAATGGGCAGAAGGCAGCGTTATTTTAATCAGACATATTGTAAGAAAATAATTCCATAACATTTATTACCCCAGTAGAAAAGCAGCTTACTCATTTTAACAGCAATAACTAAAGAGTTTGGTAGATAAGTCACCTATAGGCCAGGAACAGGATAGTTTATAACCTTAAAGCTTCAAAATCAGTTCTCATTAGCCATGGTTTCACAGCAGTGTTTTGTGTATTTTTAAAAAGAATTCATAATATTATTTTCAAATAATATTTTTCAATGTAAACATGTAAGTATGTGTACTTAGGATTTAATCCATATTGAACACTGTTAATATAAAAATATGAGGCTTTAAAATAAAGAACTTAAATCAAGTAAGTCAAAATCCATGGTTTTGAATCAGAAATTTAATTTATTTTTCCTAAAGAAATTTGGAAAAAATCTAAATTACTTGTTAAGTAGTCCCAGTAAAACAATTGCTACATGTTAAAGAAATTATCTGCCTAAATTTTAAACCATGAAAACTTTGTTAAAACATTCCACACTTTGTGTATTGTATCTTCCTGAGGTGTAGAGAGCCTATTTTAATTTTCTTTGTATCTTTACTGTCTGGCAACAATAAACACTTTAAAAAGATTGCTTAATAAAATGAAGAATGGATACATCTTTCCTACATGGTACTATATTAGTATATTTAAGAAAACAGTATCATCTTTTTTGTGTATTACATGTCCACTCTATGTTTCTGAGGAAAGCTGACCCAGTATCTGATAAGAACTGGGAAGGATATATGGCCCAAAGTACACATGCAAACATACATATTCAGAGAGAGAGAGGGAGAGAGAGAGAGAGAGAGTCTAGATGGTATCACAGCTGCCTTTGAAGCAGTATAAGAGGTTATTAAATCCCAATTTCCAGTCTCTAGGTTAGTATCTATTAATAGCAACACTATTAATAGATTTCAAATTCCTTTTATGTAACTATCAATTTATCATTTCCTCAAAGCTCTATTTGTTGATCTATAAATTTAGATAATATATATTTTCCTAACTCCATTAATAATGTGTTAGTGCACTTGCACTTCTTTTTACTACTACTCTTTCCTCTTAGCCCCAACAGTTGCTTGATATGTTGGCATTTTTTTTTTTTTATTTTCAATCTTTACCATAGGAACTAGGTATTGAATAGAATTTCATTCCCAAGTTGGTGTCTGAGGCACCAAACCTGAAGATAATAGATGGAATGACCTGCCCATTTCCCAGAGCAGTGCCAGAGCCAGGCACAACCTTGAAGGACATAGTGAGAGAGTATAGAAGTACCCCAGCAAACATAGCTCCTAATATCCCACATAAGCTACAAATTCATTAGAAGATGTTGATGAATTGAAGATATTTTGTAGGGATTCAATATGCTGCAATATTTTCCTGCTTATGGATATTTCTTTCTCCACAGCTAGATTGACAGGCATCAGGGAGAAAAATTTTAAAGACATTTCAGATATCTCCAATAAAGGGAAGGATGGAGTAACACCCCCACCAGACATAACCTATGGTATAGAAATTGTAGGCTTGCACCATGCTGACAGTAGAGTGGAGCATGAGAGAGATTTTGTGAGAAACTCAGGGGAGTCCCAGGAATGTGAAGAGACATGTGATAATAGGTACTCATGCCCTACCACTCATCTCAAAAATATTGAAGGTTGGAGTCTGCTGGCTGGAGCAATCCACAATGGCAGAAGTAGAAAAAGGACCAAGTGTTGGTCAACTTGGCAGAACAAATATTTGTGATATTGGCAATCAGTCCCCCTGAATCAGCACAGTATGGAGTTTCACATGGAAATGGGGTCTCTCCATGAAACGCTTTGCCTTTGGTTCTGTCATGGCAGTGAACAACCAACAGCCAAGAGAAGCCCATGAAAGACTCCAGCTGGACGAAAAAAAAAAGGAATATATTTTCCTTTTATGCCTAACTCCCATGCCCTGATCCTGGTAGAAATAGAAGGTGCTGAGTGGGAAAAATGAAGTGTAAGAAGAAAGTGGCAATATGAGGAAAGGACAGATCAAATCCTCATTTCTCTATTCCTGGTCCCCGGGTACAAGCCACAGGTCAGATCTGAATTGTAGGGTAAGTAGTGCTGACCTGAATGTGACAATGTAAATATAATGTCATCTCTGGAGCACCCTCTGGGATGTGTGAATTTGGTATATTCTGTCTTCATTCACTCCTCAGTAAAATCATATCTGCTTTCCAGTTAATAATGAATTTAAATTATGGCAATAATATTGAATATTTTCTTAAGAAAATCCCAACAACATAAGTAAAACAATAGCCCTTCTTGATTCCCCATTTAATATAATTTCCTTTCCAAGACACTGATTCTATGTCTGAATTGTTTTGATGTCTATTTTTCTAGTTATTTCTACAAAGAATTTTTATGTAAGCATAAGAAAAATTATTTCATAAAAACTCTTAAATATTAATACTTCTAATTAAAAACAAACAAAATTCTCTCTTTTGTTTCAAGTGCTCTTAGTTTTCATGAATTCTCTGCCATTTAAATAAATCTTCATAACAGGTAGTAGGTCAGTCAATAGATTGCTTGAATATGAACCTACTGAAGTTATTAAAAAGTGTGTATACATTCTTCTTCTTTTCAAGCTAACATCTTAATTTTTAAACTATAAAATAGCGTCTTTCTATATATCCTCACTCTGTAGTTTCCTAGGCATTTCCCTTTTTAATCGTAGAATTAGGCACACAAAATAATTTTGTCAGTGCAACATAAAGTATAGAATAACATAAAATAGGAGGTGAAAATGTAGAAAAACTTAGGTGATTCATGTAATGGAAACTGAAGTTTTGAGAAGTTGAATAGTTTTCTCGAGTTTGCACAGTTGATAATTAGTGGATTAGGGAATCATATCTAGTTGTGAGTTTTTTTTTTTTCCTGTTAGTCTAAATTTTTATTCTATTATTACCATTTCCCAAGGAGCTATTCACCTTCCTTCTGAGATTGCTATTATTCATTGCCCAGCCCACACTAAAGAAATGGATACTGTATCCTGAGAAAATGATAGGACAGACAGAGATGCTAAAATGGCCCTCCCTATCCTTTTTCACTCAATTTATAATCCTGTTCTTATCTCTGTCTGATATTATTGATCATCAGGCTAATACCCCACAATCTGAAAAAGATAGGTGAATACAAAACATTGCTAAGCAATTATCAGATGGATTGTGTATTGGGCCAGACTCCCTGTGGCCCTTTTTCTTTTTAACTTTTTGCCTTGCACTTATCTCCCATCTGATGTGAGGTATGTGCAAACAGGGGATAATTAAGAAAAAAAAAAGTGTGTGTGTGTGTGTGTGTGTATATATATATATATATATATATATATATATATATATAGTTGATACTGCTGTGGGATCTATAATATCTCTGACCAAATTATTTCCCAGTGCGCTATTTCTAAATCTCACCAAATCTCTGGAGGGAACTAACACTCTTTAGGAAGCCCCCAAAAGCCCAGACTGTCACTTTTGGTGCTCCAAATTGATTTTATAGATTTACCTCCAGCTTTAATCTGTTCTCACTGTTTGGTTATTGTTTCCATGATTAATGAATAGACTGAATGCTATCCAACTAGGTATGTTGATGCTACGACAGTGGTAAAGAAATTAGTAGCTGAGATTATTCCTTGTTTTGGTTTTGAGTCAGATGAAAAGACTCATTTCACAGCAGAAATAAACTGCTTGCTTGCCAAGGCTCTGGGGTACTCATTAAAATTTCATACCCCATATCATCCCCAATCCTCAGGGCAAGTGGAGCATAAAAATCTAAGAAATAAAAATGACTTTGAGAAAAGTCTGTCAAGCCACTGGATTTAAATGGCCAGAAGCATTTACCTTTGGCCCTTATAAAAATCTGGAATGCTTCAATTAGGAAACATGGTTTAACCCCTTTTGAAATAGCGTTCTGTCATTCTATGCCTATTGACACCTCTAAACCTTCTATTCTTGGGCTGACTGAACACCATGGGGATTTAACTGAACAATTCGACACCATGACTAGCTACATACAGGTGCTAACTAATAAGCTTATAGTATATGATTGACAGTTGAAAGGAGCATGGCCTCCACCAACTGAGAATATTGCCACCCTGTTTGAAGAAGAGATCATGTGTACATCAAAGTTTTTATAGTACTGTTAACCACTTACACTGCCATAAAAATAAAAGAAAAATCTTCATATATTCATATAAACCACACCAAACTACACTGAGACAATTGAAGGACAATTTGCTATAGGTGACCTGAAAGTGAAGATTTCTAGGGCCTGTTCCCAGGCCCCTGAAGTAGACAGCTTTTCCCAGGATCACATATCAAGAAACCTTATTTTTTAAATCTAGATACTCCTGTTTTCCTTTTTATCTCCCCTTTCCAAATAAAAGGTTCCTCTTTTAAAACATATCTTTTTTTAAGCCTTCCCTTCAAAGATTGCACATTGGGAGCTCAGTGGAGATCATCTCAACCTATCTCATTCTCCCTTTCAATCTTCCACTGTGACTCTTCTTTCAAACTATATCTTGTTCTTACTAACCCCTACTGTTTTTTCCAGCACATCAGACACAGACCTGACATCCTTTTTCACCAGTCTATCAAACCCTGGCCATACTAACTAATCAATCTAATTTCTGGTTATCTCAACATCTAGACCACACAAAGGAACCCAAATTCATTTTTGTTTTTGCCAATGTGAGTGCCCAATGGAACTAGTCTGGTTGTATGACAAGATGTTACATCCACAGCCAGAGAAGAAACATCATCCTTCTTCTGTTAGTGAGTCAACTAGACACAGAAAAACCTCTTTGGAAGCCTAAGAACTATCTCTTGCTCAGATAAGGTTACTGGAAAGAATGTGTATATTTTCTGGGTGACATATTAGGACAATATTGTGATCAAACTCTATAGTTTAATTCCATAGATGATATTCTTGCACTTTTAGATGGTGCTGACACTAACCCTCATGATGTCAATGGTTGTCAAATCACCAGATGTTATGCACAGCTCGCAAGCCAGGTCTGTGCAACTTGGAGTGTTACCAAAAGTTTGACGCTTGTCACCAAGACCACATTAGAAGAATAAAGACAAGTATTTTAAGGAGAAGCAAAAAGAAGTTTATCAATTTGCCGGCAAATGAGAAGGTTGACAGACTCCTGTCTCAAAGTACCAATGTCCTCATTCTGAGCAGAAGTACAGAGCTTTTAAAGTTCTAATTAATTCCATAACCCCACTTTGGCTAAGACAATCTCATGATCTTCACCTGGACAAGTCCCTGAGCCATCTCCTGTGGCACAGAAAACAAAAGACATTCTCCTGCCCCTCCCAACCACTGGACTGAGAACCACACCTACATAGGAATGCATGTTTTAATTCTCAAAAAGGGTAAGGGGTTTCGAAGAGACAGAAAATATTTTTACCCTTTTCCTTTTTTGGCTATTTTCTGTTACAGGGGTAGTTCTCTTGCTCACAGTGTTAAGTTGCCAGACACTAAAGATTGTATATGGACAGACCACAAGTCTGGACTTAGTTAAATGACAAAATCAAACCTTATAACTGCCAGAACTAGACCAAAGGCCTTTTATATTCAATATTTTCACAACCTGTCCTGTTCCCACAGAGTGGCACAGACACAAGGGAACTGGAGATATAGAAGTGCCAGTGAGGAAGAAGAGGCATAGCAAACTCCAGAGTGGGAAGTCACAGGTTCTAACCTCACCCTATCTGTAAATTGCACTGGTCTTTTATTGTGTGTGGCAATAAAGTATACAAGTGGTTCACACCTAGAGGGTCAGGAGGGACACAATGGACTTGGTTATTGGACACCCTTTGTTACCAGGTACTCCACTTTAAATACCAGTCCAATTTAAAACTTGGGCTCTTTTGTTCATAAAGTGTTATCACACAAATGTACTTGATAAGAGTATTATTAAAAAACCACTTGCATATCACAGTTTTAAGTTATTTTTAGTGCTTAGGACTCTTCATGGCATTTGGAAATCATGAGATTGAAAAGACAGTTTTGAATCTTTCCATGGTAGTAAAACAATGGCTGGATATCACTATGTAAGCATTTGGAACACTTCAGTTAGAAGTCAACAGCCTAGCCTCTATTATTAAGTATGAAATGTCTGATTTCCTTAAGTACTAAGTTTGACAGTTGATATCTCTGACATTTCATTTTAACACTTCTTTTTTTTTATTGTGAAGGTATAATGCATGGTTTAGTTTGTGATTATCTGTCAAATATTTTTTAGAGCATTTTTTGAAACCATGAATAAGCATGGGTATGTCAAAAATTTCTGTTATTTTCAAATATGAATTCTGTGGTGGAACCAATGCAGATCAGACAGCTTGAAATATCAACAAAGGGTTTGGGAAGGATATGGATACTGAACTCACAGTATGTCGATAGTTTGAGAAGTTCAATTCTGGTGATTTTAATCTTGAAAATGAGCCACATGGGTGACCTGAGATCAAGGTGGATAATGATGAGCTGAAATCCATAGTGGAAGTGAATCCATCTCAACCTACCTGTGAATTAGCAGCAAAGTTTGACGTTACTATTCCAACAATATTGGACCATTTGAAACAAATGGGTAAGGTAAAGAAGCTGGATTGATGGGTTCTACATGAATTAAAGAGCATCAGAAGAGAAATTATTTTGAAGCTTGCCTTTCTTTGCTGTCAGGACATAAAGGTGAGCCATTTCTACACCATATGGTTATGTGTGATGAAAAATGGATTCTTTTTGACAATTGAAAGTAATTGGCACAAAGATTGGATAAAGATAATGTGCTGAAACACAGTCCAAAACCGAATATTCATCAAAAAAAGCCAATGGTGTCTGTGTGGTGGTCCAGCACTGTATTATCTACTATAGCTTCATGAAACCTGGTCAATTGATTACAGTGGATGTGTACTGCAAACAATTGGATGAGGTGATGAGAATGCTTTGGATTAAGAGCTGAGATTGAAAAAAAAAAATTTAAAAAAAAAAAGAGCTGAGATTGGTCAATAAAGACAGGCCAATTCTCCTGTGTGATAACACTTGACCACATGTGGTACAAACTACACTGCTCAAACTCCAGAAGCTGGATTTGGGAACTCTCTGTCATCCACCATATTCACCAGACCTTGCACTAACTGACTACCACTTCTTCCAGACTTTGACCACTTCTTGCCATGAAAAATGCCTTTTGCAATTTCATTTCCAGTCATTCTTCAGGCTTTTTCACCGCTGGCATAAACAAGCTACTGTTAAAATGGCAAAACTGTGTCAATAGTTTAGGTGCATACTTTAATTGTACTGCTTCTTGTTTGAGATATAATAAACTACATTTTTGATTTAAAATTGGACATTTCCTATTTAATGACCTATAACTGTATTTGAAAGCCTCTATGTCCTAGAAGCTCTGACAGCCAAATGGGGAAAAACTTGCAGGATTATTGGCAAAAAAAAAAAAAAAAAAAAACACGCCATTTCTACATAAATAGGATAAGTAGAAACTGATCTACACCTCTTAAAAGACAAGGTAAATATTCTCCATGAGATTAATATGAAGACCAATTCCCAGGAATGGAAGACTGGTTTAATGGGGTGTGAGGATACATGCTTAGATCTGTTCTTTTCTACTTATTTATTCTCATTCTAATCTAAGTTCCTGTCTCCCTTTTCGGATCTCTTGTTATGTGACTACTAACCAGATCTCTCTCCTCACAGCTACCAACTCAGCTTTTTATGTGTAAAACTTTTAGGAAAATTCCAGACAGCTGGAATAAAGGAGCTTAGGAATTTCACCCCAAAATATGACTTATTTGTATAAAGAGTATTTTGAATTAAAGTTCCCTATGTTCCAGCAGGTGTGAACAGCTCTTGGCTAAAGAAAAACCATAGCGGCACTTGGAGAGTTAGAGTCAGCTATATTTCACCAGCGGGCTCAGCTCAGAGAGGCATATCTGCCACCAAATTCTGAGTGCCCCTTTTTCGTTTTCTTTTAGTTTTATACCTTTTGGGGGGTTATAGTTAGCTAATGGCAATTTTTCGCAAAAGTCACCTCATTTACATAGTAGTCAGCCAATCAGAAGTATGTCCCAAAAGTTACTTCATTTGCATGGTAGTCAGCCAATCAGAAGTATGACCCCAAATCACCTCATCAGCTGTGAGTATTAGTAGATGCTCAGTTTTGGAGCAGGATAAGTGAAACAGGTGGGTTTTGGTGGAACGCCCTGACACCTAGAGATCCACAGGCCCTTGGAAGGGGATTTTCCTCTATTTGCATAACCAAATGGGACCCATCAAAAGACCAATGGACTTCCCTTACCATTCCTTGTATCTCACTACACTGCAGGAAAGGAAAACAAGAATGCAACCAGACCTGGCCCAAATCATTTAAAACAGAATACCTGTCTCTCAGGTTAATTTACAAATCAATCCATTTCCCCCATCCATTCATTCTCCCAAGTTTCTATTCATCTTCCCTAGCAAACATTTATTGTCCCTAAACATAGAGGGAGAAGTGGTACCCTCTCCTTGCTAAAAGGAGGGTACAAAAATATCTGAATCCCATTGGGATACTGGGTAATCACTCTGTGATTCTTCCCCTATGCACTGTAGATACACCTCTCTATTTTATTAATCTGCCTTAAGTGTGAGTTAGTCTTTCAGCAAGCTTTTTGGGGAAAGGGCAAGTGTCCTCTCATACCAACACTATCTTGCAAAGATAATATGCCAGTGGCTTCATGAACATACTGAGAACATTCTAAGGAATGGATTTTCAAATGATGTAATAACATGCTAGACTTTCTCAAGTAAAGATGTGACCAATTTCAGTGTTGTTTTTCTTTTATACAACCATTTTGTCCTCTTTTTTTAAATCCCAGATTGCTAAGTCCTGTACATCATATACTCTAATGCTGGCTTACAGAGTTCCAAATAAGTATTCCAGTATACACATCTGATACTGTTTTACAAAAGTAAAATCAAATTAAGGCAAAACATATCACACTATAAAATCATATCGATATGGCTAGACAAATAAAAAAAAGTAACCCACCTATTGCTAAGCTCCATGGAATATTCAGATACATAAAAATGTTTGGAAAATATTTGTCGTTTATGAGATCACTTAATAAATTATTATTTTGATGTAAAATCAGAAAACTGCCCAGGAAAATTCCATTTCATTGATTGACTCAAACATTTAACAAAATAGTCAAATCTATTACAATTATTTGAAAGGCTTTAATTCTGTAGAAATATACGTTTTACCATACAACACGAACATCATTATATAAAAGTCATATTTTGTTGACTCTATTGGTAGGATATTTTTGTAAAACAAACTATTTTAATGTATAATTAATCTTTCCCTGTGTGATAGTAGCAGTTGATTACAGGTAGCAATCTTCTCTCCTTTTTTCCCCCAATAGAGGCTTTATTTAGTTTTCTTTGTCACTGATGTAATGTAATGTCATCATTATGACAAATGTCACCAATATCCCATTATCCTTGGAATGCCGAAGCATGAATCTCTTTTATGACTGTTACTACATGGAGAGGTCTAGCTTCTAAGAATGTGCTGTCCAGAGACGATTTGTTTGAGAAGTTTCTATGTGATCCAGGATAAGGTACCAGCCCCTGTGCATCTTCCCTGTATTTTATTTCTAAATGTGATGAATGTGGTTGTCTAGCAAAGCTAACCTGTGTTTTAAACAGCCAACTTCAGTTTCTAAAGATGAGGATAGAGGTTCAGTGTCTACCTGTTTTTCCCTGATAGTGAGAGGGACCCTAGATTGTTTGCCTTTCCTTTAGAGATAAATGCTTCAGCTGTAGTAGCAGTGGTCAGGTGGAAGATATGAAAAAAAAAAAAGAAAAGTTTAAAAATCTGAAACAATATTAGCTCAATTGTGCTAACAACATCAAAGGGGAATTCTCTTCCAAAGAAAGTATTTGTTCTTGTTGTTTTGTCTAAAGCAAAAATACACACAACACAAAATTATATAAAATTTTTAGAAATATATAGTATGTTCATTTTATAAAGAATAAGTCCAGTAAGAATAAACAAGTCTTGGATGCTGTGTTGAAATTTATGACTCTCTTTATCTAACTGAAGTGTAGTTGATTGGAACTGTCATGCAGATAGATGTAACTAAGTGGCTTGGGTTGACCAAATGGATTCTACCTTGCTAGTGACATTATCAGTAATTCAATTTATTTATTTCGTGAATATAAAAATAGATAATAATTGTTTTTGCTGTATGTATTCAATGAGTAGTTCATATACCAGAACTGGTAGAAAACAAGTTTGGCTAAATATTGAACTTTTAATAATCTTTTGGGTGACCATCTATATTACCTAGGACATGCTACTGAAAGTGTGATTCACAAAGCTATAGAAACAGCATCTCATGGGAGCTTGTTAAAAATGCACATTCTCTGGTCTACCCCCGACATACTGAATTGGAATTTCTGGGGGTGGGGCTGAGAAATCAGTTCTTTAAAAATCCTTCTAGATGATTCTTATGCTTGTAAATGAGAACTGACCTAAGAGTTAGGTAGAAGGAATATTTGAGAATAGGACTTAATTTTTACCTGGGCAGCTGTCATATCTAGGAGCCATATGATGAACAAGTTAGATAAGAAAACAATGGGACTCAGATAAGAAGAGAATGACTATGTGGAATGATAGAATAAAATCAAGATATGGACTCCGAGGGAAACATTTTTTCATAAGTTGATGTTTTCAGTCATTCATATATCTTGTAGATTAACTACACAGTTATGAAAGTTATAAATGGAGCCAACTAGTCTTCAGAATAGACAATATGCTCTGTCTAGATAAATTGCTCAAATCTCTCTAAAATATATTTTTGGAAATTTCTTATGCTTTAATGCTGTGTTTTCTATCAGTTTACAGTAGGGATGGCAGTACATGTACTTATATTTTATATAAATAATATAATATTAAATATTACTTACATATTTTTATTAATATTTAATATTACTTATTAACATTGAATATTATATACTTACGCATTTTTAAAATGTAGTGAATAAATTTTTCAATTAACAATTGGGATTCATTGTTAATGTCATGTAGGCTTTTTGAAAGTTTATGGGAACAGTGAGAAAGAATACTTGATAATGGAAATCATCCTGGAAAACTGGCAAGTTATTGACAATGAAGCACACTGCCTTGATATGAAATGACCAGTTTAAAATAATAGTGATTGAATTGGTGATAAGGCACTCTATTAGATAAAAAAATCTTTATTACATTTATTCTTTAAGTCTGTGATGTTAAATTAAAAAAAATACATTTTAAAAGGTTAAAAAAACTAAAAACTAGATTTAAGGGAAGAGATTATGTTTAAAGATGTTTTCATTATTATCTCATTTCAAGAAAACAATATATCATGTTTAAAGTTGGAAAGATAGTAATCGATCTCTCCTACCGTAAAGACTAAAGAACTGAAATCCGGACACAGCAAGTGGCTTGCACATGGCCACGGATAAATGAGCAGCAGAGTAAACTCTAACGTAAGTCTTCAGGGACCAGTGCTATAACCATTTCACATTGCTATTTTTGTTCTTCTTCCAATTTACTGGTGTTTTAAATTTTTGTTTCAACTCTAAACTTATGTGCAGCTATGAGTCTACCTATTTATTTACATGAAAATGCACCCAAATAAGTGAAGGAAAACTGTAGGTATTAACAAAGCTATGTATATCCTTTGGTTAAGATGAAAATTACATGTAAGTAAGAAAACTCCAAAAAATAAAAATAAAAAAAAATTAATTAAAACCCTTGATTTAAGTCCATACTTACCAGCAGAGATTCACTGGTCATGTTAATTAAGATTGGCTTTTTGATCATTTCCCTTCTACTTAGGCCAGCAGCCTGAGAGATTTGCAATGAGCTAGGGGCTGCTATGACAGTGCTTTCAGGATTCATAAGTTTTCTTGTCACACTGAATTTCCCTAAATACATAGCATACCCCTTATTTAAATTGTCACCAGTTCTGTGGCTTATTATATGCATTTTGTGGTAAAAATCTACTTTGTATTAATAGTCTTTCCTTGATGTTCTCTATAGAAAACATTAAGTATGTGTGTAAAAGTTACTCCATTTCCTTTGAAATTATAACTTGAAAAGCATCACTATAATCTTAACCATTACTACTTTTGTAAGGAATATTTTAAGCTACCTTCTAATAAATTGAAGGAATTTTAGTTGCTTACAAGCACAGATATCAATAGATTAATTAAATGGGCAATAATGCAACACAATTTTTTAAAAAATGCATTTGCTCATTTCATCACATAAATAGAATTATACAATCATTCTATTAAAACCAAATCTTTTTAGTTTAGGAATGATTTTATGAGGTTCTTAGGATCCATTGAGAAATGCACTATCACGTAAGCCTACTATAAAAGTTGATGCACTTTAGACATTAGGGGAAATATTTGTTTTTGCTTTCAATATAGTGATGGAAGACTAACTAGTTATGAAGATTTGGGAAGGGGATTCTGATATCCATGTGATTGGCTTCATTTTATTATGTAATTCCTCAAGTCCTATAGTTTTTCCATTTTGTATTTGTCTCACACAGAGATCTCAGCTTTGACTTCAAAAAAGAAAGTTTGTTCTTTAATAGATAGCCAATAAATGGCCAAGAGGTGAACATCAAACACAGTTCCTGCCCTCAGTCTTAAATCGTGGGCATTAAATAAGTTATTAGTGTAAGTAGATGAGAGTCAGGATAATGGAAACAGAGTTCTGTTCTCTCTAGATTTTTCCCCCCCATCTCAATAAGTGCATCACAAGCTATGATGTTCTTAGGAAAGAAATCTCAAAATCTCTTTGTCCTTGGTTTTCATCATCACTGTTACCATTCCCACCTCCAATCCTTCAGCCAATCCTATCAGTTCTACCTCCAAGCTCTGATCTGTGGTTATTATCCATTTCTAGTCCAACACAGAATCATATAATATTTTCTTAGGACTAGTGCAAATTTTTTGCAAAGTGTCTTCTCATTTCTATGCTTCTTGCATTCTTATCTATGATCTACAAAGATCACTGCCAGTTAATTTTTGCCTAAAATCTTTCAGTGATTCCTTTTGCAATCAAATTGCAATCCACACTTCCGTGAATGATTTACAAAGCCTGCATAAATTGCAGCCTTTTTCCCAAATCCCTTTCACATCCTTCCACCGTTTGTTCACTTTACTGCCACCACTGCTCTTGCCTTGACTTCCACCATGTCAAATTCTTTCATCTGAGTGCTTTTGGGCAGCTTTTCCCTAGTCTTTTTGGTGGCCTTTGTAAAATTGTCTCCCAGAGTCCGGAGCTTAGTTAGGTACATTCTTGAAAACATATCACTCTTGGTTTCTTGGGTGTCTAATATATGAAAGTATAGAGAGAAAAAGAAAAGAATAGTTTGAAAGGAAACTGGAGAGATAAGCAGGTTCAGCCACAAAGTCAATTTTGCAAATGGACTTGACTTGAATATTGGGAGATCATTTCACGTGAAGCATAGTTCCCTTGATAACATTTGTAAGCGTGCTCATTTCTCTAGCAAAGTGTTAGTGTGATGCCTAACATGAGAGTAAGATCATCTTTTACATCAATTACCCAGAATAGGGGAAGTAATTAGACAGAAAACTAAGAGAGGGCTGGTGAAGGAAGACTGTTAGCTATATCTTTTTTGGCCTAAACATCCAGAAGACCAAGATAGAGATGTTTCAAGTGGTATTTACACTTAAAGAGGCTGTGGTCACATATGGCTTCCATGTGGAAGAGGGCCATGAACCATAAACAGGGACCTCCATATTATCCTATGTTAAGACAAGTGTCACCCAAGAAATGTGAAGATCACAAAAATAAGATTAACTTCTGAATATCTTACAAAAATAATTGTATCCACATAAAATACTATGATGTATTGCATCTTACTAAGTGCTTATTTCTGATAGCATCTATGTGAAGTAACATGGCCACTTTATAGTTAAAGACATCGTGGCTCAAATCTATTGAAATCTGTTGAAACATGACCAAGATTGCATAGCCATAAAACATTTAAATTTTGATGTTTGACTGCAAACACCATACTTTTCTAGTAACTTCCCCTTCCTTTTTAACATAATAATGAGCTATATTTGCTTTTTCTATATTTTGATTGCTCATTTTCCACAGAGGCTTTTTTTTATGTAACATTTTGAATATCTTATTGTAATGGTTTTATTGGAAAACAGTGAATAGAAAGGCAGTTAATTGTTATGTATCTGAAGTGTTATGTGAAATATATATTTTATATAGTGTTATGTGTGTACATGTACACACACACATATATATAATCATTGACCCACTTATTTTCTTCTTTTCTTGATATTCTTATCTTCCCATGCTGTTATATTAAGCATATGCTAGCCTAGAAATTTTATAACTCTGTTTCATGCACTATTAAGGGAATCATTTATTGGATGATTGATGATGAGCTTGTGTGTTTTTCTGCATATCAATATCTGACTGCCTGTATTGGTTGATTTTCCCAGGCAACTTTACTCTTTCTCTTTATTTAAATCCCAGTCAATTCTTAACCATATTTCATTTATAGAATTACATCTGTGTAGTTTCCTGTTGCAGTAACCTCTGCATTTAAATGCAAAAATGAGAGAAAACACACCTCTATATCATTCATAATTTCTCTGTTTTCTTGGACATGTCCCTAAAGTTAGATGCTAAAATACTGCTACATTTATACTTACCTTATAAGATAAAGCACACATGCAGCAAAATGCACATGAAAATAAATGTAAAATTCGTTGTAAGATCAAAAACTAAATACCTGTGTGACCACTACTGAGATAAAAGAAGAGAATTTATTAGCACCCAGAAGTCTCCTCCTTGCCCTGTCCAATTATTACCCTCTCTCACTTATCCAAGTTAACAAATATCTTGACTTCTAGTACTGAGTCCACTCTCACCTTTGGTTGAGAATCATAAATTGTGTTATTTTATGTGTTCTTTTACTCAGAATTGTCCTTGTAAAACCCATCCTTGTCGTGGCATGAAGTGGTATTTCATTTATTTTCATTAATGCATAGTATATCATTTTATAAATATGCTAAAAAGTATTTATCCATTCTACTTTTGATAGACATGTAGGCTCTTCCAGTATGGGCATCCTGAATAATGCTGCTTAGAACAATCATAAATAAATCTCTTTATGCACACAATTCGGTTGGAAATAGATGTAGGAATGGAATATTGAGTCATATTATATAAATATACTGGTGGTTGGATGAATTAATAGTCCACTAAAAGTGTATGAGTGGATGTATTGCTCCATATCCTACCTAATACTTAGTACTGTCTTTTTCTTTATTTTTTTTTTCCTTTTTCTTTTTAGCAATCTGGTGGGTATATAGTGGTATTTCATTGTGATTTCAATCGGCATTTCTCTGATTACAAATGAGTTTGAGGGCCTCGTCTTATGTTTATGAGCCAGTTGGATATTCTGTTTTGTAAAGAACCTATGTCTCTTGACAATTTTCCTACCAAGTTGTTCATCATTTTCTTATTGATTTGAATGAGTTGTTTATAACTCATTTATATGCTGTAACTATGCTGTGTTGGTTACATGTATTGCAAAAGTCTTTTCTCACTATTGGGTTTGCTTTTTCTCTATTTCAATGGTTTTCAATTTTGATGTAGTATAATTTATCAATCTTTTTCTTCATTATCTGTGATCTTTGTGTCCCAATTAATAATCCCAGAGCAAAAATAATACATTTTCCTAGAAACTTTATATATGTATGCATATAATAATTTATTTTGTTGTTTTAATTAAACCTACAATGTACTTGGTATTTATATTTATATGTGGTATGGGTATATGTAAGTTTCATATTTTCTATATATATAATTCACTATTTTAAACTCTACATTTATTATACAAACTTGAAAATTAACATTTTAATTTACACATGCACACACACATACACTCACACACAAACTTGTTGAAATTTTTATTGGAATTGTAGTAAATCTAAACATCAATGTTAAGAGAACTGGTATCTCTGAAATATCTTGAACATAGTAAATGCTTTGACTTATTTATATCTTACCCAATGCTTCTCAAAAATTTTTTGAAGTTTTCTTATAATTCCGATATTAGCCTTTTCCTCAAGTATCTGTATAAATGTATATGTTGCTATGGTGAGTTGTATCATTTTAAATTTATTTTTCTGACTTTTGCATACAAAACTAAAAATAAATTTGTATATCAACTTTGTGTCTAGAAAAGAAAAACCTCCTGTAACCAGAAACACAGATAACATTTATATACATTACCATCTAAAGTCACCTAATAAATAATATTACAAATAATCAAATGCTGCATTCTCAGTTAAATATTATTATTTTTATTATTATATACTGTTATTTTCTAGCTATTTTATTATTTCTAATTTAATTTCTCTTCAGATAGAGAACACATTCATATGATTTCAATTCTTTAAAGTTTCTTGAAACTTCCTTTATGGCTCAACATATAGTCAATTTTTATAAATTGACTTTTTAGAATATAAAATTTGCCATTAGGCTCAGTAATCTATATGGGTTAAGTGAAGTGTCTTAATTATGCTGTTCAAATCTCTGTACTGTATGGCATTGTCCACTGTCAACTCTCCATTAGCACTGACTCCTTCCATGACCTCCACGGCATCATGGAAGAGATACTGAGAGTTACATGTCCCAGAATTCCTATTAGAAGGCAATTTGGCCAGCTATATGGTTCCTCATGGATTTCAATGACACTGTTTTGTCTGCTTGTTAAACTGCTTATATCTTGTTGAGTGTTAGAAATTGTATATGGTACATTATAGATATTATATGAAGCCTAGATGATGCTCTGTTTATTAAGAGTGGCAACTGGTCAAGAGTCTTATAATTCTAGCTCAACTCAATCTGTCATCATTTGTAACGTTTTGTGATTTATCTCTGCAAAGGCAAGTATTCACCTAGTCTACCTTTAATTCTGCAATTTAGCTCTTCAAAGGCTCCAAATAAAGTGTCTAAGATTCTGAAGAGTCTCTGCTCCTTCACTGACCCTGTACTCCAAAAATCTATTTTCTTAGCTCTTCAGGGCACTAACCCTCTAAGTCATCATTTCAAGAATTACAATATGCTCTTATTGGAAAAGAGGCTCCAATATGTACTCCCTTCCTTAGTTTTCTTTTCAGATCTGGGTCCCACATATCTTAGTACCTCATTAGTTTTTCAGGGCTTTCATGAAAAGTTTTTTCTAATTACTCAGAACAGAACAGAGTCTGAATATACCTACTCAGACATTAACAGGAGTCAGATTCATCTATATTTCCTTTTCAATGTGTTTTTGAGCACATCAATTAAATACTTCCTATTAGTGTGAAAAAAGTAAAATGCATTTTACAAGGATACAGACTATTTTTATTAGTTATATCTGTGGATACAAGGTTTAGCACAAGGCCTACCGCAAGGTTTATACTTATAAAATATATACTGAAAGAATAAAGGAATAATATATTATTTTATTTAATTCTGTAAATAATCAGTATTTATTAAACTAGTAATAAAAGGCATGTATATTTCATTATTTATGATAGTATTATAATAATCTTATGTATAGTATTACAATAATCTTCTTGGCTTACTCAAACTTTAAATACTAATAAATTCTTTCAAATTGCTCATTCGTACTTACATATAGAAAGTTTGACTGTTCTAGGTTATATCCAAGTACTGTAAAGTCTGCCAGTAAGACTGTCTTAGGCATGAGGATATGCCAAATTACTTCAATTTTGTGGTTAAAAATAAGGTTAAATGATCTCCTTTTCAAATTTTCTTGAAAACTCGATTTTATTTCTGAGAAAAAAGTCTTCATACTCTTTCCTCTGTACTTCTTTTGATAAAGTGAACATTTTTTATAAATTGAATGCTATAGCTGGAAAAGATTAAAGCATTTTAACTTATTTTATAAGAACAGATTTTATCTTAGCATTGTTATATAGTAGTAAAAAATCTTGCTATATTAACCTATAAAAAATTAAAAAGTCAAAATTAATTTCCCAGAGAAGAAATGTTTTCAGGAAGGAGCTTATGAGTCAATGTTTCCTTTATTGATACAAATATCTAGACCTCATATTAGAAAAGAAATATGGCTATAAATTTCATCAATAATTTTTTTATGCCTGTCAGTGTACAACTAAACTGCTGGGAATTATGTGTATCTTAATATTTCATAAAATATCAAGAAATGTGCCCAAATTGGTTGTCATTCACTGTAAGTTTGAGCATGAAATGACTGCATTAAAATATAGGTCCATACAGAACAATCATTACTTGTTTAAATCAGAAATAAATTTGTTTAAATTTGACTACCTTCTTAGTCACCTAAAAGTATATTTTACAAATGGATGTAACACTGTAATGGGATTTGCTAATGTTCATTAAAAACATTTTTAAAAATTCATCTATACCACTCTCCGTTTTTTTACTTTGTCCCAAGAACATTTACTAATTTGTTTCTCCTCCAGTGAAGTATATTCTTCTTCAGAGACATCAGAGACGTGGCATTTGCTGTTTTCTCCACCAGAAAGACACACTACTCAGAAATACGTATGGCTTCCTCCATGACTTTATTTGGGCCTCTGGTCATATTTCACCCAATTTGAAAGTTCTTCACCATATACTTTATCTAATTTAGTGCTCATTTTCTCTTAACCTTTCTTATTTTTCTTCTTGACTGTTAATCACATTTTGACATGATATACACAGGTTTGTTTTTTGTCTGTGACCTTACAATAGAATGTAAGTTTCGTGAGAGCTGGACATCTGTTTTGTTCATGGCAATATCCTAGCACCTGAGTAGTGCCAGATTCAGAGCCAGCTCAGAATGCATGTTTGTTGAGTGAAGGATAAATGAGGCTCTTTGTTACACAACAGCCAGCAGAGCAGGGCATGGATTCCTATTTCATTCCTGCCAGCCTTGTTCCTACAACTTCTCATCATTATCAGACAGTGTCTTGTAGATTCTGCTTTGCAAAAAACTTTTTCTATGTCCGTCTTTTTCTTTTTAAAACAGGGTTTTAATTTGCACCCATAGATCACTCCAAATGACTTTATGCCTAGGATTTAGTCACTCAGTACCAAGTTGGGTCTGGCATTTCTGGTCCTGCTTACGAGTCTATGGTTCTCCTCTGTGCCATACCTTATGAATGAGCAACTAACATTCTGCTGGATGCTAATAAATATTAGCATACGGTTACTATCATTGGATATTAAATTTAATTCCAAGCTAGCTGACTTGGGAAAGTCAAAAAAAATTCACAATTATCATTTTATGACAGAGGGATAAAACAATATATATTCTATCTTTTGAAAAATCTAAGTGACTTTGAACCACTTAAGGAAAAATGCCTTTTTACTATATATGTTTATGGAAAATGGGAAAAAATGATCTTTATGTGATTTCCTTTTTTCATCACTTGGAAACATTTAAAAGTCTGTCTTCAAATTTAGTTGTGAAGTGTGACTAGAGGCTTAATACGGTAACATTTACTGAAGTCATTAGGGAAATTTAGGAATGTAATATGTAAATTATGCCCTAAGTGGAATACATATATATCTTCCATGTGTTCGTATATGTGTGTATCATTCCTGGAAAAGGACAGCATTAAAAGTGGCACAGATGTGTTAATGATTGATATTTGTTCAACATATAGTATCTAATCCACTTTTTCTGGCAAATTGAATGATGTGAGACTAGGCCAGGGAGGATGGGTGTGGAGAAGGAAAGATTATGTTTCATCTATATCGTAGTGTGCAGAGCCTTGAATGCCAGCTGCAAATTTATGTATTAAGATTTGGAATGGCACAAGAACCCTCAGGCAAAGAAAGAGACGATGCTTTTTAAGATGAAATCACAATGACAGCTAAATTGTATGAAACAGCACTGAGTGATGGCTTCCTCCAAAATACCTATTTTTTTAAGAAATTGAAGAAGAATGGCATCATTTTTAAGTGTGATAAAGGGAAACTGTTATCAAAGTATAAGTTCTGCTTCTAATCAGATTTACAGTATATATTTTAACAAAATAAATAGCTATTGTTGAACTAAACTTTTTTTAGTTATTATTATATAATTTGAGGCTCATGCAATGTCTTTTCTTCTGCATAACAATAAAAAACTTCTTACCTTTCCCTTTCATTATCCTTTCAGTAGATGAGTAAAATGAAGTAGAGTTAAAATAAATTTATCACTATATATGGGAATTTGGTAGATGTGTTACATCTTGATGTAACACTAATAACACGAAGGCAAGACCTCAGAGAGTAGTACACGGTATATTTAATAGTTAAAACTTCCTTGTAAATTTTTTTATATTAAATATTAAAACTTGTATTAGGAAAAAAAAGTGCCCATGGCAATTCTTTTTTTCTAGTTTATGTATAGCTTTCCATAGATTAGGTACATCATTCTGAAAAATTTTGAGATGGACAAGTGCAAAAAGAAATAAACGAGACTTCAGCTCCATGAGGAAAACTATAATGCCTATTCATTATCTGACATCATGGCCCTAAAATATATTCTTTGAATGTATCCATTAGTGAATTTTTGTCAACATTTGTTATGGACTGAATATTTTTGTCCCCTCAATATTAATATGTTGAAACCCTAATCCCCAATATGATGGCATTTGAAGATGAAGCCTTTGGATTAGATGAGATCATAAGGGTGGGGCCCTGGTTTGATGGGATTAGTACTCTTTTTAGAAGAGACAGCAGAGAGCTTTCACTCACTCTCACTCTCCTTTTCCCTCTCTCCCTGCACACAAAGAAGAGGTAATGTGGGCACACAGTGAGAAGGCAGTCATCTGGACTTCTAGCCACCAGAACTGTAAGAAGTTAATTTCTGTCTTTTAACCCACCCAGTTTATGGCATTTCTTTATAGCAGCCCAAGCTGACTGATACAATATCCTAAGCTAGTTTTTAGCTATAGTATTATATTACATACTCAACAAAACTGAATCTTGAAGTACAAATTAATATCAAAATATTATATATATCTTTTCAACAAAACTGAAATGATGATTGGAATTTAAAACAGTTTGTTTATCTCATGATGGCATTTAATTTCTCTGTCAAAATTTGCTCAGCCTACTGTTTGAACTCCCCAGAAGTTACTTATTGTAAAATAAGCTATGTTGTTATTATAACATTAAGTGCTTTATGGAAAGACTGAATATACCTGTGGGAAACATTTTATGAAAATATGCTTCCAATCTCAGTGATAGAATTGGAAAACATAATTAAAGTGATTGTTAGATGCTGAAATAGTTTATCACCTTTATGCTGTGCTTTTAAGTGTGATTCCTAATGGGACTGTGTTTTTGTTACATATTATATAAATAAGTTGTTTCTTATTTTTCCTTGGGATCTAACTATGCTTCTAATTTCATATGCATTCATTACACTTAATAAAACAATTAATATATTACAATACTGAGGAGATTGGATATTATATGGAAGGAAAAGTAGTGTATGGGGGGGGAGTGGAAAGGGATAGTTCTGTTCTGAGTTATGAAAATGAGGAAAGTTGTGTGTGAATATGTGTATTTATTTTTGAAGTCATGGTTTTGATTTGCATACCTTAAGCTGTTTATGTAAGGGATGGCCACTGCTGGGGCTCAGATTCTGATATCCCAAAATATGGCATGTTATCTGAATTGAATAAGAAGCCTCAATGTCTCTTTGACCTCCTGTCCCCACCATTTCCTTCAAAACATAAAGTTGAAATTCCTTTATCTGCCTAAGATCCCATTCTTCCTTCTTTTTTTTTTTTTTTGTTTCATTTTTTCCTCTGCTCCCTGTAAGACCAGGAATGTAACCACAACTAAAGAGACCCTTTCACTGTCAAAGAGAACTATCTACTAGTTAATCTCTGTTTCAGGATCCCTTCTTTCTCCCTACTAATTCTTTATTACCCCTCAACAGAATTCCTCTGCTACCTCTTTCCATAACCTGTTTTTGCCAGGATGATATATAAGTTTCGTGGGCAATCACTCTGTGATTCTTTCTGTCTATACATGTTAAATAAATGTATATGCCTTTTTTCCAATTAACCTGCCTCTTGTGAGTTGCCCCTTCAGAGAGTGAAAGGGAAGTTTCCCTTGGCTCATACACCACACCGCCTATAACTTAGGCACAAATGGGTTTTCTGGAACAAGTCCACCATATCATAACTTTGGCTGTATATACCCTCCTCATAGTTATACTCTGAATCCATTTGGTCATGAGTTTGGTTTCTATAAATCTATAATATAACTAGCATTTGTTCATAATCTCATTGTCATGATATGAGATAAATGAGAAAAGTCCTTTAAGAATGAAAGAAACTCTGGGAGGATTTCCAGCTATGGTAGCAGGAAGATGTTTGCAAATCTTCTCCAAAAAATAAGTTAAAAACTGTACAGGATTGTGGAAAATAAGCATATTATGACTCAAAAATTGATTAAAGGCAAAAACCAGTTGAGATATATTTGTTTATGAGAAATTTCTAGAACCTCATTTAAAAAGAGTGCAGCTTATGGCCTTCTTGCCTGGGGCTTCCTCATTCCCTCTTCTTCCCTTCCCAGCTCTATTAGCACTGCAGTTTCACCAGGATATGGCCGGCCAGAAAACCAAACAACTTTGCTGTCGAATATGATGGATTTGATTTGGAGCAGAAAGTGAAAAAGCACACTCTACAGCATAGTCAGTAAAAGCAGCAAAGTAGTTTGAAAACAAGGATGGAAATCTGAAGCTCTGCTAGACTGAGGTTGTGGACTTGATTCGGGAAAGTGGTAGACAAGCCAGATATTTAAAGGGGAGAGCCTGGAGGTGAAAGTACCTTGGAAGGGACAGGTAAGCAACCCCCCCTCCATCCCTGGCTGACTGGGAGGCAATGGGCAGGCACACAGGAGACTGAGCTGGACCAGAGAAAGTGAAAGCTTAGGTAGGATTGAAAATTGTTCAACCCCTACCCTAACTCCAAGATCCATCATCCTTAGGGACATAAGGCATTGGAGCATAGCCTTTGTCCAATCATTGGCTGACCAGTAACCCACAGGGAAATGTGGCCTTGTGGTAAGAAAAACAGAAATTAAGAGAAAGATTTAGTAATACTTTTGTTGATTTTAAGATATATATTTTTTTGTATACAATTTTGTTTCTATTGCTGCAGATAAATAATCTGATTTTAAAACTATTTGATAGAATTCTGAGGGTCTCTAGATGAACCACAGGGATAGTTTAGCCACTGCCTTTTGAATGACTTAATTTCAGATGGCACCGATACATGTTAGAATAGTCAGTTAGGTACGAGCAAGGGAACGGAAAAGATAGTCAACTGGCTCCAACAAACAGGCAAACAAGTTCTTGAAAGAACAGACCTGATGGGGAGAAAAGAGCCATTAATTTCCCAGTGTTGCACAGGTACAAAGTGACATTTCCTCCATTATATCACAAGTGTAATAAGTTAACATCGTGGTTTTTACCCTTTGTAGGAAAAACAGGGAAACTATGAATAAGAACAAAATGAAGACTGACCACCCAGCCTTCTTTGACTTCAACAAATAAAAATTGCAACTGCTTAGGGTTTGGGGCAGTTGCTTGAGAATGCACTTTTGTTTCTGCACGAGCCTTTCCTAATCCTGTCTGCTTTCACTCAATAAACTTGCCACTATCGCTCAGTTTCATGCAAGTCCTGAAATTTTTCTATGACGTTAGCAAGAACCTTTATGGTGACACTCCCAAAGAAGTTTTACAATGACAAAAGGAAAAAAAAAAAAAACTCACAGAACTAGAAACATAGACTTCATTGCACACTTTACCATCTAAAATCCCCTAATAATGATAATCCTATTATAAATAATCCAGTTTCATTCAAAGCTAAATGTATTTTCTTCCTGGTATCTTTCATTAACAAGAGCTACTCGTAAAGATTCTGTGGTATTTCTTATGCCACTGAGAGATATTTTTGAAATACTGGCCTCTGCCTCAATCTTTTTCAAGCAGCTAGATCTACATTTCACAGCTTCAAAAGAAGCATGGTGCTGGGTACATAACAGAATGGCTCTTTTAAAGTAGCCTACAATTGTAGGATAACTTAGACTTTCCGAAGGAGGTCAAAAGAAAATAAATGGGGTTTCAGATAGAGGCAGGGTGACTTGATGGACCATCATGGGAGAAGGATTTTCTTGAGACTAAATGGAAACTTCTTGATCTGAGAAAGGAAAAAAGGGAGAGGTCGTTGGGTCTAGAAATAGTCAGCTGGGGATATGGGCATCAGGGTTTTATAGAGAAATGATTACAAGTCGTCTCAAGCTCTACACATAGGGATTCAAAATTCAACAAAGATTTCTATGCACAAAGAATTTCAACAAAATGGCAGAGAACCATAAAACCTGAAATGATCATATATGTGGGATGTTTAGTGACCTGTGTAGACAACCAAAGACTAGAGCCACCCATGCACTTATAGGGTCTTGAAACTATGGCAAAAGGGAGGAAATATAGACATAGCAATAATTGAGCTCAAAAGTAAGGTCAGCCCAAGAGAATGGAGACTCAATGTAAAATTTAAAGTTATTTTTAAAAAATAAGTAATTTTTTTTCCTCTCACAACAGAGCTTATGGACTGAGATTTATACCTGTTATTTATATTTTTTAAGTTCCAGTTTGATCATGGACCATATGTTATTTTATTAAATTAGAAAATAAACTTCACAAATTTCATGTAAACACCTATGATAAATACCTTTAGATTGTTTTTGTCTCTACATATAACATGGAACTAATGAATTCTTTACTATTTAAAAATAATAACTAATAACATTTTTAAAACACTAAAACAAAAGAAAGGAAGTCTTATATTTTAAACCTTATCATCATGATGTTTCAAAGATAGATTAAAATCCAGTATAGAATGGCCTTTAGTTAGAGGAATTCATTTTAAAATTAAAAAAAAAAGAAAAGAAAAGAACCATTTGGACATGATCAAACACATTCTTCACATTCTGATATCTGGACAGATGGAGGGAAAATTAACATGAAAAGAGTGGATATTCCTAGGACAAAAAAATGCTTTCAATCGGGCGTAAATTTATAAGCCTCTAAAAATTTGAAGATGAATTCACTTCATTACTCTCATCAAATAATTAGAAATGCTACAGTGATCTCTAGGAGAGAACTAATTAAAAAAAAAAAAAAGACATTCAGGTACAATAGTTTCAATTCATACAAATTATTTTATAAGAGCAAAATTTTGCACTAAGCCACCAAAGCTAAGTTCCCATATGGCATTTTACTATGTTATGCAGATGTCCTCTGGTAGTAACAATAAAATTTAGGAACCACATTGCCACTACTGTATTAGGAAGACCTTGTTGCCACTATTTTGATAGCTTCTGATTGCTTGACTATAGTCTCTTCTACTAAAAGAAAAGCACTTTTTGCCCTATTGCTAGAGAATGTGTCAAGAAGCTAATCCTAGTTCTGATGATGGCCCTGTCCTGCATGAAAACTCCCCACTGGTTGTAAAATCAAGGACACATTCCCTTAGAACACATTCAAAGATTACTAATTTAATCCAATCAAGTATGATTTACTATAAAGCACTATAGTGCTTTAAGTTTTATTAACCTTACTAATGCTATACTAATATATAATAATAAATTCTTGAAGCATGAAAGTTCCACAATGAAAACCATACTACACAGAGATAAAATATAAGAGTTCTTCCATAAAACACCTAAGAATATAAATCCTAACTCTACAGAAACCCAGCGACTCAGTTGTATACTGGTAAAGCAGCTCTCTGAAAAGAAAAGAAAGCCCTGACTTGTAACATTTGCCAATTTCTGTGGTGTAAATACTTCTACTATGGCCATTTAAAAGCTACCAACAGTTTATAACATTCTCATAAAATTTAACAATTGCCTCTCACAAACTGGCATAAACTCACTTAAGCACATCACCAATATACCTGGCAAATATCCCAGGACAAAATTGGTCAAGTTTCTTACTCTTCCCAATACTTGTCTTGTTTATAAAATAATCCTCATATTGGAGTGTTGGTCTGGGGTTTAAGTGAGATAATAATACATCACAAAGTACTTTTTAAGTGACTATCTCAAAATAAAGATTCAATAATGGTATTTATTTTTATTATATTACCAAAATATATTAAATGAATTAAATGCTAGGGATACAGAAAGTTAGCATAGTGACTTTATACTTTTATATAAAGTATAATATAAATATGGAATGTTACATGTTATTTGCTCAACAAGGCAGATACCAGAATTGGAAGAAACACAAACTAGTGGTTAAATAATTAAATTTCCACCAAGTAAGTTAGACTAGGAAATTTCTACTTTACTGCAAGGATCACAGATCCTTATACTTCTAAACCTATTTAGATATTTGAATGGCTATTTTGTCTCCTGAAATTATTTGAATTTGTTGCAATTGATGGAATTAGATAATGTGAAAAGAGAGTACACTGAACAAAGGCTAAAGATTCAAAAAATGGTAATTAGCAAATGTTAGTGCCTTGATTTTTTCCCATCATTTTTAGAAAATTATGGGTTATTTATATATTTTTCTATACTTCCAACTATGGGCATTATGAGATGTAACTGAGAGGAAGAGAATCTTACTTACCATATTTAAAGACATAATCCAGGAATGGTTTTAGATTTGTATCATAACTCTGATTTAACCCTGAATAACCTTCTCTTTGATCCTTAACTTTCAGAATTTTCTCTAGCTTCTTACAGTCCAATAACACTTTGATTTCCAAAAGAAAAAAAGTGTATTTTCAAAGATTTCCAGTCTCTCTTTTCTTTCCATTTTTTTTTTTTTCAAGATAAAGTCTTGCTCTCTTACTGGGGCTAGAGTACAGTGGCATCATCATAGCTCACCTCAACCTCAATCTCCTGGGCTCAAGCGATCCTCCTGCCTCAGCCTCCCCCAAATAGCTGGGACTACAGGCATACCCCACCACACCCAGCTAAGTTTTCTAATTTTAGTAGAGATGGGTATCACTCTTGCTCAGGCTGGTCTCCAGCTCTTGAGCTCAAGCAATCCTCCCTCCTCAACCTCCCAAAGTTTTAGGTTTACAAGCATGAGCTAACGTGCCTGGCCCAGTCCATTTTTTTTTTAATTAAACCCTTTCCTATCTTTATAAGTTTTCAAGCTGGATTCACCACCATATGGTGCAATCGACAGCCAAGATACAGAGCAAACTAACTTGCCCACAAGGTGTAGAGTTTATATTGTGGTCTCATTAGCATTAACCTGCCTTAAGCAAGTTATTGGGTCCATAAAAATTGATGCAGAGTAAAGTAAGATAATGAGTGCTATTCAGATATCAAAATAATCTTTTTTATTTTTTGCTTAAAGTTTCAGACAATACTTACGTCATTAATATTGGACTTTTTTCCCAGTTGTATACACAATTACATCAATCATATTTATTTAATAGAAATTATTATGGGAAAAAGATTTCATTCAAAGCATTTTTAAAAATAAAATTGGATAGTCTCATGCTGATTTTATTTATAATGTTTCAATGTATCATCATCATTAATAGAAAAATATTAATCTCTGTTTTAAAGATGAATAACTTCTCTTTGAAAAAATGCCATAGAAATTTTAAAATTTAGAATAGTTGCTGAAATTAAATTTATATATAGAGTCAGTATTTTTCTTTCATTTTTAAAACTCCAAAGTCTGTCATACTTCTCATAATAGTACAAACAATAATATGATAAAAACCTTGGTAATTATGCAGATTAGGAGAGAAACTTAAAATGTCATACATTCATTCAACAGACATTTTTGAGACCTTCGTTTGTGCCAGGTTCTGTTCAAGGAACTGGAGATGTGACAGGGAGCTAATCTCCTTGGTATCTTTTCTACTTCTAAGGGAATTGATAACACTGTTGTGGTGTTTACAACTCATAAATAGTTCATGTACAAAAACATATATTTTAAATGTTGATAGAAATAAACACAGCTTGCTTTTTCCCTGATATTATATTTTTGTTGTTTATCCGTGTTGAAATATGAATCCTAATTCATTGTATTTTACCGCTAAAAGAATATTTAATTGTATATTTCTATTCCAATTTAGATATCAGTTCTCTTCTAAATGGTTTTTTTCAATATATTGCTATTATAAACAATGTTTCAATAATTATTTTTGTATATCTTCTTGTGAACATGCTCATAAATAGTTAACATCATAATTCCATGAGAAAGAAAGTGGATAGTAAGTTATGAATATCTTTACGTTCACCACGTAGTGTCAATTTTTTTTTAATCTCCTTGGAGTTTATTTAAAATTTAGATTCATATTTCTTCCTGCCATTCGATTCCAGTAATGGATGGACCCTAGGATTCTGTACTTTGTTTTTTATTTATTAAGGATATTATGGGGGTACAGACATTTTGGTTGTAAGTAATGCTGTTTGCCCCGCCCAAGCCAGGGTGACAAGCGTGTCCCTCCCCCATGCAGTGCATTCCTCTTCCATTAGTTGTGAATTTATCCCCCTCCACCCCTACTTGCACCCAGTGAGTATTACTACCACCGTGTGAACAACTTAGTGTTTGTCAGTTAGTACCAATTAGATGCCGAGTACATATGGTGCATGTTTTTCCATCCTGGTGATACCTCACTTCGAAGGATGGGCTCAATCTCTATTCAGGTTAATATAAGAGATAGATCACCATTGTTTTTTGTAGTTGAGTAGTATTCCATAGTATACATATACCACATTTTATTTTTCAAACTTGTGTCACTAATGTCCATTCCTACTAGCAGTGTCTCAGGGTTACTGTTGCTCCAAATCCTCCTGAATGTGTAGAAATGTAAGTCTTCTCTAATTCCTTTCCTTTTCTTTTTCCTTTTTCCTTTTTAGAAATTTTCCTTTCTCTGTATTTTTTTGTCCCTCCCTGCCTTCTTCCCTCAGTCATTTCTTTCTTTCTTTCGCTATCTGGTAGACATGAAATTTTATCATATTATTATATATATTTACATTTCCAAAATATGTAAGACTGAAAAAATATTCTTATGCTTATCATTTATATTATTTTCTGAATAGACTGTCAATATGCTTTTGATTATTTTTTCCACTAGATTCATTCTGCTTGATCTGTATGAGTTTTTAAATTTTAAAAAATATTCTAGATAATACTAGTAGATTTGTGTCTACCAAACAGTTAGATGTAAATACTAGCTACAATCATATGATCATACATCATTTTCCAAGTGAAGATTATAAGCATTCAGAGTATTTTCCCTTCACTTACTAGAAATATATTTATATGTCTATTAGCAAATTTTCTTTCCTTTCTCTCTCCCATTACCCTAACATCTAGCATGGTTTGTGTTAATAGTAATGAATCTTCTGCTTTACTATGTAGGTTATCAATGTCAGAGAGGGAGAATGTAAAGCATAGGGAGGTTAAATAATTTTCCTGAGCAAATAGATCTAATAAGAGAACTAGTTCAACCTGGGTGACCTGGCTGCAGAGTATTTATGCTTACCTATTTTGTCACCCATCTTTGAAATTCTCATGAAAAAAATCATTTGAAAAATACTAAAAAGTGAGCTAACGCTAGCAAATAAATGTTGACTCATTATTCTAATCTATGGAATCATCTTTTATTATTAGATTATCTGAGGAGATGTAGACAGAAAGAAGGATCAGATAAAAAAGAGAGACTTTGTATTTAATCTGTATATTTAATTACACCTATTCATAAGACTTATTCAGTTTTCCTTATTATACTTATTCACTTATTATTTTGTAAAAAGAAAAAGTAGCATAAATGTAAAATTTTTGGTAATGTTGCCAGCTGATAAGGCAAGTGAAAAATGGGACAAAAGTCAAAGTACAATGGTAGAAAGCTATTAATATGTTTGTAAATTTGAACAAAATGAATTAGAAGTAGAATTATCAGGTCTGGGTCCAGGGGCTCACATTTCTATTCCCAGCTCTTTGGGGTCCTGAGGCAGGAAGATTGCTTGAGGCCAGGAGTTTGAGAGCAACCTCGGCAACACTGCAAGACCCTGTCTCTAAAAAACATAAAATCAGTTGGGTGTGATGGTGCACACCTGTAGTCTTAGCCACTCAGGAGGCCGAGGCAGGAGAATTATGTGAGTCCTGGAGCTGGAAACTGGAGTGAGCTCCAACTTGGGTAACAGAGCAAAACCTTGTTTCAAAAAAAAGTGGAATTATACAGTCAACAGAACTCTTAGACCAGCAGTATAGCTTTTAAATTTCTACAATTTTCCCTTAAATATAAAAAAAATTAACTATCTCATGATGGACCTTTGTATTTCCTTCTATTCAACACTGAAAATCCTAAAATCAAAGGAGTTTCCAACAAATGTTGCTGGAGCATTTGGACATTTGTATTACTTGTTATTTTATTATTTACACATTTAATTATATGTGTATGTGTATATATTATATATGAGACATGTATGACATATAGGAGATATATATAAATAAAAATATAAAGTAATTATGATCATTGCTTTATTTAGTCAATACTATTTTAAAGCAACTACATTTGTACCATTTTTCTTTATTTAATCTTTTATTTCTTCTTCCTGCATCTCTTACCTTCTATTAGAATATTTTTCTTTCTGTCTGAAAGACATTCTTTAGGACTGCCTTTAATACATGCCTGTTTATGGCAAATTCTTTCAAGTTTTGTTTGTCTGAAAATGATTTTATTTGTGAGCTGTTAGAGGCACTTCATGAAAAATGAAAAATAAATAAATAAAAATGCCTTCATTTTCTTACAAAGTACTTTCATATTATTTTATTTTAGCATTTAAATATATCATTCCATTGAATACCATGTATTGTTTGAAGATAATTTTTCTTTTAATTTTTCTCTTGTCTTTGTTTTTTAGCAGTTTCTTACCTATCGATCACTCTTCATTTATGCTTCTTGTGATTCAAAGAACTCCTTGAGACAGTTATCTGTTTGATTTTATCAGTGCTTTTGGATAATATATACTGGTTATACTGAACTACATCAATCAAGGTAATCAATGCAACATCATTATTATCAGGTCTAAAATAATTTGTAATTCTGAAAGATATAAAATATGTATATATTAACTATTTAAATGAGAATATTAAGTTTAGAATGTTACTGAAATAGATGACATTGTATTTGCTTTTGCAAAACTAGTGTTCACATTGCTTATTAGTCATAATATGTGTTAATAGAAATGCCTAATAAAGAAGTGAATCAATAAGGGAATTTAAAGCAGAGGATGAGCTTTTAAATATGACTCTTTAAATTACTCAAAGGTAATGTATCATTATATTAACTTAAAACAAATAGTAGATAACTTTAAATATTTTATTCAAATTCAGCATCTGTCAGGATCTCAAGATAGTTCTTGTGTTTATATAATAATAAAAAGCCACTTGACAAAATACAAATTTCAATCAACTAATTATTCTGCCAATTATCTAACTCCATTTTAGTGAATATTTGATTAAAAGGCTAGATTAGCTTTACCAATAACCTCAGGTTATTTGGTAATTATGTTTGGATTCTGGGACAGTTTATTCTATGCCTGATTTACCAGTCATAAATTATGTATAAAACTTTTATAGACTTTTAGTTCCTTTTACTAAGATTATCTTCTCTGTGGTTTGCACATTAGTTTTGATGAGAAAATTTATAATTTAACATTCAAATTAGAGTCTTCATTCTGGAACAAGTATATTGGTTAGAAAATCAAATATCTGTATTTGAGTTTCGGTACACTTAAAATCATTAAAATAATCAAACTTTAGGCAGTTAGTATATATCTCTAAGTCACTTAAGCAGAATACCATGAAATTGCATTCCTGCTATTTTGAAATGCAAGAGTCTTTTATATCTGATGTAAACAATATAAAAAGTAAAAAGTCTAATTAACTCATTTCTGACATTAGCTTACTCAGTATTCAGAGATAATGCTTATTCTGATCAAAGAAAATCTTTGAGTTATAATAAAACATTCTGCTATCATAGTCACAAATACAATTCCCAGAGTTATGCCATTTTACAGCCAAGCAATTATTTTTCATGTTATGACTATGATGTGAAATATTACTAATATCTGAATATATTGGTCAAGTTTTTTTAGTTTATATGCAATCAGGGATTCTCAGAGTTGACTGAGGCCTTAAAAATTATACAATCTTTTCATTTTTCAAAAGAGAAAAATAAGAATACAGGAACAGACATTCTTAAATGCCTATTTAATATCTACCTTCTCTTTCTTCCTTACCAATATAGAACCATTTTTATTTGGATTCTCACATACTTCCTTAAAATATTCATATACTTACACTACCTTGTTTATAGAGGAATCACAATTTAAAACAATGATATGTAAGCAGACATCTACTGGATAGAGTTCCCTGGATTGTTTTCCTCATTAAAAAAATAGATTGAACTGATTCACTTTTTGCCGTTTACCTTCTTCCTCCCTAAAGGAGTTGGAGTATCTGACTTGCAACCAGGAGGGAAAATTCACATGCTAAGGATGCTGGATTATAAAAATACTTAACAACATCTTGAATAGTTGCAGTCTGGACTGCTTAACTCTGGGCATATATATATATGAAAAAATATAACCCTATTTCGAGACCCACTACAGTCAGCTTTCTTTTCATGCAATCAAATTTATTTTTAACTGATATAGTCATAACTAGTATAGTGACATTGACAGAACTTGAACTCATAAGTATTAATAGAATATTGTTTTCATTAAACTATGTTGTCTATAAGAATTCCTGTTTCAGTGGTCACAGATTTACATGCCATTGATGCTAAAAACTAAAAGGACAAAAGCAGAAATCTTTACAGAGCAAAATTTAGTTATAATTATGATATAACTGTCATATACCTTTTGAATAAGACAATAGAAGAAATTGTATTTTAGAAAAAACATTTTTGCGAAAGATTATACAAACTCTTACTACTCTCAGTAAATAAATAATCACTATTTTCTAGTGAAAGTTTTCTTCCTCCTTTTCAGTCTCTCATTCCCCTAGACTGAAAGCACTAGAATTCCCCTGAACTTTTCCCACTTCTTAATTTATCCAACAATTTAATTATTTTTCAACTGTCTTATTTATTTCTCTCAGCATTTTTCAAAATGTGATATCTTCTTTGCCATGCTTAGTCAGGCTTTCGTTGCTAACAAACCAGATCATTGTGATTGTCTGACTTCTGGCTTTCCCACCTTCATGATTTTTCTGATCCAATCTATTCCGCATAATGCTGCCAACTAAAAACTCTCCTGAATATTAATGCTGTTTATGTCAATATGTCCACTTCACCCCACACACAAACACATGCTATTTAAAATTATAATCTAATATATTTTTTGTTTTCATAGAACCTGCTGTTTGACCACTTCAGAGATAATATAAGATATATTATTTCTTCCATTCACCGTCACTGATTTGGCACTATTTTTTTCATCCATTTTATAATCCAACCAAAGTAGACATCTTTTAAATCTCTGCATTGAATTTTATGTAGAGTAACAGAGTGAGCAATTTCTCTACATAAAATGATCTTTCCCATATCCACCTATGTTCAAATTGTACTCATATATCAAAGGACAGAAATGATATCTCCCTCATAAAGCATTTTCTCACTTTTAAATATTCTGATTATGATTAAGAATAACACATTCCATAAATCTTACTCATTTTTCACACTTATGATTACAGTTTATTTTGTCTGCCCATTTTACTTATTTATGAAACTACCATTTTCTAACATGTTTAAGGAGCACTTGGAAATCTATACTGCATTTAGAATTTTAGAAGATTTAGAAACCTCAGTAACTGTCTTTAATAAATATTCTATAAACTTGTTAATATTTTAAAAGGATATATTGACATCAACGATAAAGGGTGCTTATCAGATAGTAAAAAATATTTTACATATAGCATGGTCTATGAAGATCTTTGTGTTAACATAGAGCTGTTCCACTATTTATGCTTGAAATTAGGTTGCTCTGGGTTTTAGGAGCATGTGAAAAGGCTAAGGGGCCTTTCTAGGAGTGAAATAACTTATTCTAGCTCTGCTGTGAAGGAATAATCAAATACAAGACGTTAGCTTTTTTCCATTGTCTGTATAAATGGTGACAATGATGATGAACATACATGTAGTTTTAATAGAAGGCTTCAAATCTTCCTAGAGTGCTGCTGTTAAGAGAGACAGACTCTCTTTTCACCTCCAGTCACATGGCACTGAATGCTTTGTGTTCATTTGTCTTTAAAACATGAATAAAAGAATACTGAGGACAATGTTTTTAGAAGTGGAAAAAGAAGTTTTCATTAATAAGGATTGGGACCTTTCTTCTGTGCCTCATGATGTCTTATGCTTACCATTTCTGTGTTGTTCATTGCTTTATTGTCACCATATTTCGTCAACTCTCAGTCACATTTTTTTCACTTTTCTCTAATTGAGTTATTGAAATATTTTATGTATTTCATAATTAGGAAAAAACCCTTTTCAATCTTCGAATAGAAGATTCTGCCTATCTGATTTCCACTTCACTTGAACTATTTTCATCTATAGCACCAAATGGGTCTAATATTTAAATTTGAATTTCTACTTGTACCATACATTTTTTTTTAAGATTATTAAGATGAGACAGTAATTTGCCTTGTATGCTTAGAACATCATCTGGTTGTTAGAAAATGCAATTGACAACAAATAAATTGCCAAATCTCTTTGAATAAATAATAAAATTTGAGAGTTAGGAGAGTTAGGTATAATCAGTTCATGAATCAAGAAGGAATGTCATTTAAGTACCAAGCTTTTTCTGTCATAAGTAAAGACTTTTACATGAGTACAACTATAATTTTAACCAAACAAGAAATGCAGTAAAAAAGTCATATATGATGCTATCAATCCCAAAAGTTAAAGAAGATAAGTAAAATAATTTTTACTAATAGCAGAATATAATGATGCCATAAATTTTTACCAATAACCACAGGAATTCAGAAAAATCAAAATCTAAATATGTAGAAATCTTAGATTTGAATTTTGATTTGGATATAGAATAAAAGGAGTATATAATTATATGAATAAACAAATGCTATTTTCAATTAAATTTCTTAAAAATGCATATTTAGGCTAGGCATGGTACCTCACATGCGTAATCTCAGCACTTTGGGAGGCTGAAGTGGGAGGATGGCTTGAGCCCATGAATTTGAGTGGGCAACATATCAAGACCTTGTCTGTCCAAAATATAGTTAGCAAGGCAAGGTGGCATGTGCCTACAGTCTTAGCTACTTGGGAGGTTGAGGCAGGAGGATTACTGGAGCCCAGGAAGTTTAATGAACACTATTCTAGTCCTGTTCTTCATCTGAACTGTTAATTTTAATTACAATTAGTGCTAATGATAAAGAAAAAAAAAAAAAAGAGGATTGCTTGAGCCCAGCAATTTGAGGCTGCAGTGAGCTATGATCATGTCACTGCTCAAGCCTAGGCAACAGAGCAAGACCCCATCTCTTTAAAAAGAAAATGCACATTTAGCACAGTGTTTCTCTTCTACTCCCAATCTGAATTAAATCAATGCTAGGTCTTAGAATAGATATAATTTGTTATTAAACTGGATTTAATGTACTTGAGAACAGAGAATATGTCTTATTTATGTATATCAAGGTGAATTAAAAATTTTTCATATATAATATGTGAAAAGCAAATGCTTTTTGAATGAAAATATAGGAGAAAAACATAACAATTTTATTGGAAAAAAAAGTGTTATTTATCCAAATATTATTTTCATTCAGTCTTTATTTTTTTAGGTGAGTGGAATTCCCATCTAAACATTTGATATGATTACCCCCTTATCCATTTTGTGTTTTGTCAGATATTTTAATTCTTGATAAGTCATTCATATTACTGTTTTATATAGCCAATTTTACTTAGACTACCACACTTTTATTTTTTTCAGTATTCTTTATTCCTTCTTTCATTACTAAAAATCCAGTTGGGACAATTTATCTTCTGCCTAAAGAACTTTCTTTAGTATTTCTCTTAGTGCAAGTAGGCTATTTATGAATTCTCTCTTTGCCTTAATTTTAATTTACCTTCAGTTTTAAATATATTTTGGGCATATATCAAATTATAGATTAGCATTTATTTCTTTTAATATATTTTAAACATATTGCCTTTAGTGCTGGTTTTCATCACTTCCATATAAAAATCAGATGCCATTATTATTCTTGTTCATTTAAAGATAATGCATTTATTTTCCATGATTGCTTTTAACACTTCTCTGTTTGTTTGAATATCAGTGATTTTCCTATAGCTTGTGTAAGTTTGACCTTCTTTAAAAAATATTTATCCTTCCTGCTTCTGTAGCTTTATGTCTTTTATTAATCAATTTTAAGAGATCCTTAACAGTATCTCTTTTTATTTTTTGTTTCAGAATATTATGGGGGTACAAACATTTTGGTTATATATGATGCTTTGATGCTTTTGCTTCCCCCAATCCAGAGCTACAGGTTTGCCCTTCCTGGCTGTGGAGAGAGAGAAACAGTAGCTTTTCAAATAGAAATTACTGCCTCCTTTTTTTGTCTCTTCTCCCTTGGGGACTACAATGGCAGTTCTACTACAATTCTCCTTAATTTTGTCGCGTCCATACTTTACATTCTTTCCCATATTTTTATTTATGTTTACTTCATGTATCAATCTGTACATTTATACTGACTTATCTTCCATTCACTAATATTTTATCCAGCTTTGTCTAGCAGTAACCCCTCATGAGTTTCAGTTAAAAACTTGGAGTATTTTACAAGGCTCTCACTCCTAGTCAATACCTGAATTGCATTTTTTTCCCCTTTTCAGCACTGACTGCTTTGCCATCTATTTAGCTTCTCAGCTCTTGCTTTCAGCCTATTTGCCCAGCCTCTCATTCCTTGCGGATTAGAAGTTAAGAACTGCTACACAGGCAAAGAGTCACTCACGTGAAATCAGGTCTGCCTCTCTATTACTGTCGTTGCTCCTGAGATCTGGTCTTTTCATTCCAAGCTGTTAAAGTAGCCTTGAACTTAATTTTTGTCTTCACAGTTCTGCACCACTTCAGAAAGCTCTGAGCCTTGACTTTTAACTTGGTCTTAATGACTGAAATGAACCCCTCCAACAGACTAACAGATTCTCCTTTGGCTAAAAGTCCAGAAATTTTAAGTTCCAGGCCAATGCAGGATGGGAGGCTGGTCGTGTTCCATTTACTTTCACTTTCCTCTTCCCCTTACTCATCATGACTAGATTTTATTAAAGGCCAGCTTGGCAGAGCAAAAGGCAGGAAGATCCCTCTGTTTACTTTATCCAACCACCTGGCACCCTCCCCCTACCTTTATGGTTCTGACATGACTGTTCTGGACCACAAATTGTTTCATCTTGATAAATGACTGTGGGCAGCTGACTGGTTTTGGCTGATCTCCTGAGGATATACAGTTCATGAACTTGTGCCCTAAACTTCATTTTTTTTTTTTTTTTTTACCTGTAAGACCTAACTATAGTGCACTGAAACATTAAATCTTCACCCCAAATTGAACATAGGTTGTATGTTTCTGTATGTTTCATACATGTACACCTAATATACATGCATGTGGGTCTCCTTAATGAATATTCATAAGCTCCTCCATCTCCTGTTGAGTATCTATATCTTGCCACCCCTCTTAGCAAATACATTAATCCTATCTCTTCTTCGTCCCCTTTGAAGCATGACTTTGTGGGCTCCACCTGAGGCTTCTTCCAGCTTGCAGGATGTAACCCCTTAGAAATAAAGCTCTCCTTTAAATTTACTGACTTTTTGACTCTTTTTCAGTCAACAGCCCCTGGGCCCTGTGTTGCTGACAATTTGGCAAATGCCTCAGGAATAGAAGTGGCAGACAAATAGTATCGGAGTCTTTTCACTGTGTTTTTCTTCTCTTGCGCATTTGGGGTTTTGAAGTCTTGCCTGCCTTAGTTGCTTTCCAATATCTTCAAACAACAGTTTTCATTTTTAATCCAAGTTTTATATTTACTCTTCTTGAGAAATTTTATCTGATATAAGCTATTCTACCCTAACCAGAAAATAAGATCCCTGAAATTAGTTTTCAGTCCAGCTTTTAAAACATAGAGACTGGTGATAATCAACAATGACATTCAATTTGCAAAGAAAATGTTTTTAACATTATATATACGTATATAGGTTTATATACTTAAGTTTACATGGCTTCGAAAAAATAAAAGCACAATGCCATTTTTGTAATTAACAATATAGTCATGTTCTGCCAAATCAGTAAAATCATTATAATGTGTAATGAGAAAAAGTTACACATCACCTGAATAAATCAATGGTTTTTTAAATTTCTAAATCTATTTAATAGTTCAATAGTTTCAGTGACCTAAGTTTATTATTAAGCTAATTACCATTTTGATGTGATCAAATAAGATATTTTTAAATGCCACCAAACACTGATTTTTGCATGTAATCTTCCATTAATTATGTTATGGCCTTTGCTTTTTCATAATATTTGACTAAGTTTTTCTATTTCAGGGTCATTCTCACCATGTAACACTTAAGCTTACTTCAGCTAAAATCAGAAACATCTTGGCATGACATGCTCATTCTGGATTAATATAGGTAAGTTTATGCCTTTGTATTTCAACCTGTAGTCTGTATTTTGCTCATGGACTACATCCTGCAGGACAGTACAGATTTTTAATTTATTCTGTAGAGAAGCACATTGTATGAAATTCAATAAGGTTCAAGTATCAACTCTTTTTTTATTGTTCTTATCCTGGCAAAATCCTCCTTTAACTTCTAAGAGAAATGCTTGTTTGGGGGCTAAATTACGAGGCTCATTTTTTTTGGTATGGCATAATCCAAAACAACAATGATTGCTGGATTGTTTAGCATGTGCACATTGAGTACAGAATATATATATATATAATATATTAATTAATGAAAATAAAAATTTTGTTTCTTAACTTCCATTTCACGAATTATGTGACCCATGTAAAATAGTTTTCTATAAAAATAATACTTATTTGATGAGATACTATCTATTCTGTAAATATATCAGCAAGGAGTTTTAAAATATGTTTAAACTTAAACTAAAATTAAATATTTTAATACAGATATTAAATTCATGTGGTTTAAAATTCAAAATTTATCAATAGACTTGGAATTATGGATCTTGGAAAGTTTAGACTGAGTTTGTAATGTCACTTGAATGAGTAAACCTGTAAAAATAAAAAGAAGATGTAGATAATCATTTAGTAAAATTTAAAAATTCTTGAAGCATATTTATTTGAAATATATAAAAATTAGAGTAGTTATAAGATCAAATATGGAAGATGCATGAAGAGTCCATGAGATTGTGAAATGTCTATTAAAAACCTTTACTTTGACATTGTGTTCTTCCTTGTTAAGTTCAGGAAAGAAAAATGGAATTCCTCCTGGATATTCAGGAGGAAAATAACTTTAAGAAAAGATATCCAGGATAAAATTTGTGAAAAACTAATTCTTCAAGGTATGTCTTTGTTATTTAGAATACTAACAATTCTTCAACAATTAGGAAATTAAGTCAGAATAAACACCAATGCCTTGTATTTATATAATGCTTTCCAATTAATATAAATGTTTCATTTACATTATTTCATTTTTTTATGGCACTGATGTGCTACATTAAAATCTCCATTTTATTGGTTGCTTTTATTTCATGATATTACATAGGGAATAGAGAGCCCAGTCTAGACCTGAATCCATATTGTTTGACTGGATATTCAGCTTATTTTGCACTTCATCACAATTAACTTAGAACTAATTGAGAAGAATATTGAACACTTACAGGTTGGAAATTGAGCAATGAACTTATATATATATATTTTTTATACTTTATGTGTAAGTTTTTAGAGAGGTTATGAATAGTTTTCTTCATCTTTGCAGCCCCATGTGACCTACTTTTTATGGTCAGGCTTTTTTATGATTATTAGGCTGATTCTGTTTTCAAGTGGAGGGCAGAGTAGAGGCTACAAACTTAGAGGTTGGTTTGGGGGCTCGACATGCTTCCAAGCATCTGTTTACATATTCATTCTCTATTCCACTTGCTTTTTTATACATAAATTTATTTAGATAAAAATAAATCTGTTTATTTTAGGGTAAGGGGTAAGGCTCAAATACTCAGGGACACTACAACGGCTTTATGTGTCTTGCTGACCATATTGGAATAATGTTCCTAAAGAACATTTTTAATTTTTTAGTCCTTTACTTAAAATCTTTATTTTTTTTCAATTGTCTTTTAAACAAGATCTAACACTTGATTTAGTGGCCCTCAAAAACCAAATAGCAACCCTAACAGCAAATTAAGACTTTTTATTCATTTCTTTCCACTTCCTCCCCTGTTCCTTTGATCATGCTTTTCCCTGTGTATGACCCACCCAAATGCCGTTCGTGTCATGTGCCTTCCACAAACCACCTCTCTACTCATATCACCTTCTCTGACTTACTTTCAGCTAGTTTTTGAATAATACTTATCTCCTAATGTGACAAATACTAACATTTTCAAGTGTAACTGCCTCGGGATCATTGATAATTGCCTTTATGCATTTATGGCACTCAGCCAACTATGGATTTATTGGTTCTCACCTCCGAATTCAAAATTTCGCTTGCTCTATAAAAAACGCATCGGCACACTAAGTAATTTTGCTTTCCCAGCTAATATGCTGATCAACTTTATCAGTAGAGGGTGCTACAAAAACATTGCAGGAGGAAAGGATTTTGCTTCCCATTCCTGTGTCCTCTCTTACCAGGTCCCTGCAGTGTATACATCTCTGGCACCTGGTTCCTGCAGTGCTTGCCGCTTCTCCAGCCAGAAACACTCCTGGGCCAGTAGCTTCACATCCTCTTCTTGGGTGGTTTTAGGTAAAATGTTTCCATTGAGATACTTCCTAGTGAAGAAATTTCCCCAGTACACTAGCGGGTGGATATCTGGAGATTTCCAAAGGAGAGATGCAACAAGCTTTGCCTATGCTGCACCTCAGTTACTTTTAGACAATTCACTTAGCCATGGCTCTGTCCTCCTCTGTATCTCAGCCCGGTAACGATCTTTCACTTGGGTGCTCCATTTCAGCCATAAAAATATATCTGCTGTATCTATATCTTTAGTGGTTTTTTTGCTTCTTATAAGACCTTGCCTCATTATTTCAATTCCTTGGTATAGTTAATATTTCTTCAGAGCAAACTTTCCTTGTTCAAATTACTGTGTGATTTTTTTGTCCTGATTGGACTCAGAGTGATGTGATCCCATCAGCATTCTAAGAATACTTAATAATTAAACTGATTTCACTTAATGCATGTTACAGCATAAAGGACTCATCTCAAGGTTCTTCACATAGAGTTTATTTAGGTTAGAGTGAGTAAGAAAAGTAAAATCACTGGATATTTTCCACCGGTGACAGGAGTTGGGAAGATAGCACATAAATGACATAATGACAGAATATGTATGACGTGAGAGTCTCTCAAAATTAAAATTACAAATTTAACAACATTTACTTTGGTGGTTCTTTAAAGACCATTATCCATCCCTGTGATCACAAGTGGGTAATTTCTATTTCTTTCTTAGGTGAATATTTACTTCTTATTTAATTATGAATTACATCATTCCTAACCACTGAAGATATTTACAAGGTAGGATTTTGATCAGTTGAAAAGTTATACTTTTAGTATGTTTTTTTTGAAATTTAAAATCTCAAATCAAATTTAACTCTTCAGTAAAGATTTTATTTTATTTTCACAAATGCTTTTGGTGCATTATTAATTCCAGCTGAATGTGCCATAATTCATCATGAAAGGATTACTTGGAGACATAAAAAATACATTAAAGAACAGCTGTTGTATTGCTAAAAGCAATGTATCAGGGCATGCACATGTTAGTATGAAATACAGAACTGATTAATTGTATATTCTTGTTACAATAATTTCTTAACTTTATGCTAATTGCCATCAATTCAAGAGCAGACTGTAGGATTTCCTTTATGCAATAAGCTTTTCAAAATAAACAAGCAATAATTAAGTTATTAACATATTTTGGTTAGGGCAGGTTGGGGAATCTCAGATTCTAAATAATGTATTAGAGTTACAAATACAAGTCAAAAGCCTAAATTTAAACTCTCATGTTAGGTAAATTATATAAAAATAATTGAAATATCAAAGGTTTGGATATTTAAATATTTTAACATTTGAATCATTTATTTTTAAAGCTTTATTATATCTACAAATAATTTTATTATATATAATATAATTAATACTCAACTTGCAGATTATATTCCTTCATGTTATTATTCAAATGCTGTCTCTAATGCTAAAGTAATGATGGTTCATAGGAATCATTGATGAAGCTGGAGGCAATTCTATGAGATACTCTTGACCACTCTGTATTTATTGGATGATAAATTTTAAAAAAGTGAAAAGTCGAAGGATAAGAAAAAAACTCATGATAATAAAGGAAGGCGGCATAAACTTTCTTACTATTACTCAGTATTTAACAAATACATACTTGTTTATTTATTCTGGACACCATGCTAGGATTATGTGGTAATAAAAATCAATTGTTCCCAAATTCAAATAAGTTGAAGCCAAACAGATCAAGATATACAAACATATGTGGCCGATAAATTCATTGTAGAGGCTTCTCATTAAAATATTCAATCTGATTGTCAAATTACCTACTGATTAATATCTTTTAGCATTTAGTTTAGTTAACTATGTTAGATACTTTCAGTACATAATTGCACTTAACTAGCTAAATTACAATGTAAAGACAGATTCATCATCCTTATCTGATTAAAAAATATTCATGTTTGTCAAGGTAAATAATAGCTGAAAGATAGCTCACAGGTTAAATTTCAGAGGCAGGAATTATATTTAGTTCTGAATACAGACCAATTGTCCTTTTACCATATTACAACTGCTCAAATTAAAATTTCAACAAATATTTCTTTCATATTCAATGAACCATCCTTAGATATAACAGGAAAGTAGCTTTAGTTTGTCCTATATAGGCTTCCACTTTAGTAAATAGTCTATACCTTTTTAAACATAGTCTTCACCCTAATTCTCTTTAAATTTTCCTGCAATTGTTTCTCTTGTTATATAATTGCTAGTAGGGCATGAAATGATACGTCAGATTTTGAGTTTTCCTTTGTGAACCTCCCATCCCATCTCAGGGTGCCTATCTACCATCTTTCTATATCTGTCTATCTATCAATCCTATCCTATTGATTTTGTTTCTCTGGATAACCCTGACTAATACAGATTTGGGTACCAAGAGTGTGGTGTTATGGCCAGACACAGTAGCTCACGCTTATAATCCTAGCACTCTGGGAGGCCGAGGCAGGAGGATCACTAGAGGTCAGGAGTTCAAGATCAGCAAGAGTGAGACCCTGTCTCTACTAAAAAAAAAAAAAAAAAAAAAAAAGGAAAGAAATTAGCTGGACAACTAAAAATACATAGAAAAAATGAGCTGGGCATGGTGGCCCATACCTGTAGTCTCAGTTACTCAGGAGGCTGAGGCAGGAGGATCGCTGGAGCCCAAGAGTTTGAGGTTGCTGTGAGCTAGGCTGACACCAGAGCACTCTAGCCCAAGCAACAGAGTGAGACTCTGTCTCCAAAAAACAAACAAATAAACAAACAAAACCCAGTGTGGTGTTACTATAACAAATCCTTAAAAATGAGGAAGCAGCCTTGGAACTGGTTAATGGATAGAGAGTGTAATAGTTTTGAATTGCATGCTAGAAAAAGCTTAGATTCGCCATCAACAGACTAAGGGAAATTTTGGTGAGGGCTCAGGATGAAAAGAGCTACAGAGAAAGCCTCAAATTTCTTAGAGATTACCTATGTGATTGTGATCAGACCAGTGGTAGAAATATGGACAATGAAAGCCATTCTGATAAGGTTTCAGATGAAAATGAGGTGCAACTTATTAGAAATTGGAGGAAAGTTCACCCGTGTTATAAAGTGGCAAAGAACTTGGCTGAATTGTCTTTGTCCTAGTGTTTTGTCCAAAAAGGATCTTGTGAACAATGAGATAGAATATTTGGCAGAAGTAATCTCTAACCAAAATGTTCAGAGTGCTGCATGACTTCTCTTGACTAATTATAGTAAAATATAAAAAGAGGAAATCATTGAAAGACAGAATTTATAATCAGAAAGGAAGCATATTTAAAAACTTAGAAAGTTCTCAGCCTGCTCATGTTGTAAAAAGTGAAAAATTATGGTGAAGAGAGAGCACCAAGAGTGTGGCCAAGCCACCCTTTCATAAGGAGATCAGTATGGATCCATGGAAGCCAGGCTATTCATCAAGAAAATAGAAGAATGACTGTACATGCACTTTAGAGATCATCACGGATGCCACTCCCATCACAGCTGATTGCTTACAAAGCCTAGGAGACAGAACTAGGTCAAATAAGGAACCACAGACACCCTCTGGACCTTGATGTTGCTGCCTGGCACTACCTGAAGTCTCTGTTCCCTGCATTCTGGCACAGTGTTCCCAGGTGTGGCTCCAGTGGGACCAGATGTGGCTGCAGAGGCTGACTCTCTGGAGGACACAGTTAATTGGTAAACTTTGGCGGTGTCTGTGTGATGCCACCTCCACCAGCCGGCACAGTGTACAAGTAATGAGGGCATGGCTGCCTTCACCTAGATTTTGAAGGATGGAGCTGCCTGGAGCCTCAGGCATGGGACCCAGGCAGAGGGCTGCTACAAGGGTGGGACCTCTGCAGAAACTTCTCACTAGGACAATGCTAAGTGGAGTCATGGGGGTGGAGCCACCTCTTCAACTCCAGACTGGTAGAGTCACCTGGAGCAACTCCATTGCACAAGAGGTATAAGCACTTGACTCCAATTCAGGAGCATCATGGCAAAGGCTGCACCCAGCAAAACCGTGAGAGTACAGCTACCTGGATCTTTGGTGGCCCAACCCCTGTCCCAGTGTGTCCATTCTAAAGTCTTTAATATTTAAGGTTTTTGCCCAGCTGGATTTTAGACTTACTTGGGACCTATTACCCCTGTCTTCATTCTTATCTTTCCCTTTTGGAATGGGAATATCTATCCTATGTCTGTCCTACCATCATATTTTGGAAACTCATAACTTGTTTAAATTTCACAGGCTAATAGCTGAAGGAAAATTTGCCGCAGATATAATTGCACCTTAAGTGTTCCTCATAAGTGATTTTGATGATAGTCAAACTTTTGAGTTGATGCTGGAATGAGTTAAGACTATTGGGACTATTAAGATGGAATAAATGCATTTTGCATATAAGAAGTACATGAATTTGGGGGGGGGGCAGGGGAAGCAGGCTATGGTCTTAATATTTGTGCCCCTCCAAAATTTTTGTGTTAAAACATAATCCCTAAGGTGGTATTTTAAAAGGTGGAGGCTTTGGGACATGATTAGGTCATGAGAACTCCACCCTTATGAATGGGATGAGTGCCTTTATAAAAGAGGCCTGAGGGGGCTTGTTTGCCCTTTTACCATGTGAGAATATCATCTTTGAAGTAGAAAGCAAGCCCTCACTGGACACCAAATCTGCTGGCACCTTAATTTTGGATGTCCCAGCTCCCAGAACTGTGAACGATAAATTTCTCTTATTTATAAATTACCCAGTAGAAGGTATTTTGTTATACTAGCCAGAAAGGACTAAGATAGTAGTATAATGAGGAAATAGATTAAGATTCAGCTAGCTTTATTTTATTTTATGAAAAAACTATTAAATAATAAAATAAAGGATGAAATATTTTTAATATTCATCTTTAATACCTATGACTTTGTGTCAAATATGAGTACATTTTTGTAGTTAAAATAATTTCCAATCGAAAGTTTATATCAACTATCAAAGCTGAATTCACACTGCCTTTTAATTAAAAAATGTTGCATAATATTAAATACTAAAATAACATTGCTTTTTATCAGAAACATTAGTACTATTTTGGTTTTCTGTGAAAACAAATGTATAATTTTAATGGATATTGCAAGGATAAACTACTTGGAGATCTTTGTTTTAATTAAAGATCAAAATAGCATATCTGCATGCATGTAGCTACTTGAGAGGCTCAGATGGGAGTTCCATTTGAGCCGAGGAATTTGAAGCTGCTGTGAGCTATCATTATGCCACAGCACTCCGGCTTTGGCTATAGGGTGAGGCCTCATCTCTAAATAAATGAATAAATAAATAAATACAATAGTATACCTGATTAAAAAAACAAAGAAACAAGCCAGGTGGCAAATTAATGACTAGGTAAAAAGATAAATAAGTAAAATCAGAAAGAATACATTATTTTAGTAGTTATATTTAATGTAATATTTGGAAGTAGTAAAATAATTTGAGAGAAATTAAAACATTTACAGGTTCTTTATGAAAACTTTCTAAATAGAACTAACAATTTATGAATAAATGTGAAATAAAAATAATATTTTATATTATTGTTTTTCTTTTTATATTTATGGTCTTCAGAGTATGATGATATATATCTGTGATATAAACAAAATTAAATTATTTATTATATTATGTGATTACACAGAGTTCTTTTTTCAAGAGCTGTACAGAAATCCCTACAAATAGACTTGAAGTAGTTTAATGAGAAAAAATAACTAATTCATCCAAAATTTTCTTCATTAGAATTTTATTTGTCTATATTTACATTAATCTTCTCTTTTTATTTTATTTCAGAATATTATGGGGGTACAAGTGTTTAGGTTACATGTATTGGACTTGCTCCACCAGAGTCAGAGCTTCAAGTGTGTTCATCCCCCAGATGGTGCTCACTGCAACAACTAGGTGTGAATGTATCTATCCTCTCTTTCCACTCTCACCTGCCCAATGCCCATTGAATGTTACTACTATATGTGCACTTAAGTGTTGATCGGTTAATACCAATTTGATGGTGAATACATGTGGTGCTTGTTTTTCCATTCTTGTGATACTTCACTTTGTAGAATGGGTTCCAGCTCTGTTCATGATAATACAAGAGGTGCTAGATCACCATTGTTTTTAGAGGCTGAATAGAACTCTGTGGCATACATATACCACATTTTAATATACCACTCATGTATTATGTACACTTGGGTTGTTTCCACATCTTTGCAATTGTAAATTGTGCTGCTATAAACATTTTAGGGCAGATATCTTTTTAACACAGTGTATTTTTTTCCTTTGGGTGTCCAGTAATGGGATTGCTGGATCAAATGGTAGTTCTACCTATAGCTTTTTGAGGTATCTCCATATTACTTTCCACAGAGGTTGTACTAGTTTGCAATTCCACCAGCAGTGTATGAGTGTTCCTGTCTTTCCACAACCATGCCAACATTTATTATTTTGGGATGTTTTGACAAAAGCTTTTCTCACTGGAGTTAGATCAAGAAGGATTTGCTTTTTTAATCTGGGTGCACCTGAGTTAGGTACATAAATATTTTGAATTTTTATGTCTTCTTGTTTAATTGTACCCTTGGCTATTAGTGACCATCTTTGTCTTCCATTACTTTTGTTAATTTGAAGACTAACCCTAAAATCAGGAATGCCATGCCAGCGTTTTTTGCCTTCCATTGCATGGACTATTGTTTTCTATCCCTTCACCTTCAGTCCGAATGCATCTTTGTGGGTTAAATGTGTTTGCTGAAGACAACAGATACTTGGCTTATGTATATTTATCCATTCAGCCAGCCTATGTCTCTTTAGTGGGCAGTTCAAACCATTATTGGGAAGAATTGATAAGTGGGGCAGATTTCTGTTCATACTGTTGTGTTGAACTTTGTTGCTTTGTTTTCTCTCTTGAGCCACTGTGGTATCAGGCCTTTGACCTTTAGCTTTTGGATGATTTTCCATTCATGGGTGTTTATTGTGCTGATCCATGTGTAATACTGTTTTGAGTTCTTCCTGGAAGGCAGGTTTTGTCTTAATGAATTCCTTCAGTCTTTGCTTGTCTGAGAAAGTCTTTATTTCTCCTTTGTATAAGAAAATTAGTTTTGTAGGATGCAAGATTCTAGGATGAGCATTATTCTTTTTGAAAAGACTGAGAATGGGGCCCCAGTCTCTTCTGGCTTGTAAGGTATTAGTTGAGAAATCTGCATTTAGTCTGATGGGTTTTCCTTTGTTGGTTAGTTGCTACTTTCACCTTATAGTTTGTAGAAAGGCCTCTTTCATGTTTATTTTGGGCAGCCTGATGACTATGTGTCATGGTGTCTTTCTGTTTGCAATGAATCTCCCAGGAAGCCTTTGAGCTTCTTGTAATTGGATATCTAGATTTCTAGTAAGGCCAGGGAAATTTTCCTCCATTATATCTTCATATAGTTTTTCCAACCCTGGCGTATTTTCTTCTTTGCCCTCATGGATACCTATGATTCTCATATTAGGCTTCTGCACATAGTCTTATGTTTCTTGTAGACTTTTCTCTTTTCTTTAATTACTCTGCTTGATCTCTGCAACTGACTTGTTTAATTGAAAGGTGTTATCTTCAATCCCTGAGATTCTTTCTTCTGTTTGCTCTACTCTATTCTTGAGGCTTTCCTTGTGTTTTGTAATTCCTTGAATAAGTTTTTCATTTATAGAAATTCTATTTGATTTTTCTTTAATGTTTCAATTTCCATAGTGAATTTTTCTTACAAGTGCTGAATTTTTTTGTGTATGTTTTCTTTGTGTTGGGTATCTATTTTCTCTTGCGTATCATTGAGTTTTCTTACAATCCATATTTGAAATTCTTCTTCTATTATTTCAGTGTTCTGCATTTTGTTGATATCAATTGCTAGAGAACTGGTATTCAGCTTTGGGGATTTCCTTTCAGTTTGATTCTTCATACTTCCAGAGTTCTTTCACTGACTCCTTCCCATCTGGAAAAGTTGTTGCTTCTTACCTTTTGATTTTCATTTGGAAGTCTCTGAGCCAGTAGGTGGTGCTAGTGGCTGAGATTTAACCACACTCTGAATGATGAGTCAGTGAATGCAGTAAAAGGGTGTGCAGAATGACCTCCCTGTCAGTAGGTGGTACTTCCTTGGAGGATTAAGCTGCAATGTTGTTGTTGGTTCCTGTAACCACCTCTCATTCCTCTGGAGAGACACTCTATGGCCTCAGGTGGTGGGTGGGGCTCTGGGACTTCCAGGTGTGTCCTTATTCTCTACCTCAGCAGGAGCAGGTGGGAAAGTGAGGCTTGGCAGGGCTGGGTTGGGTGAGCCTGCCCTCAGACTCCACAAATGCTGTTAGCAGGAATCAAATGTCTGTCCTTTGCTTCTGGGCAAAGTTGCCAAGGAGGGGCTGAAATGGCCCCACTCCACCAGAAAGTCTGCATATGAAGGTGGGCTGTCCGAGACCCAAAGTCTGGCAATGTGGAGCAAGCCTTGCTCTTTTCCATCCTCTCCTATTCCATGGTTTCTCTTGGGCCTCTGGGGGCAGGCAGGACCTCAGGCCAGTGGAGCTTCCTTGACTGTGATGCCATCTGGGAGGTTCCCTGCCTAGGATCACGGCCTGAACTGGGAGCTCAGGCTTCCCATGGAAGGAGGGTTGCCCCTTGAGCATGCTGCAGCTAGGACCCACTGTTATCTGCCCCAAAGACACACACACCTTAGTAGACTCCAATACAAATATTCCTTCTGTGCCTCCAGGCAATGTGATCGAGACCAGGGTCTACAGGATCTGGCCTGCAGGACTGTCCCCTGGATCCTGGAGATCAATCCCTGATCCTGCCAGGGAGAAGAGTGCTGATCTCAAGTCACCCATGGGGTTCCCAAGCTGGATCAATGTCTCTCTGCCTCAGAGTTTGCCCCCACTCTGCTGGAGTCACCCAGCAAGCAGCACCAGGGAGGGACAGCAGGTAGGGAGCTAACAATCTGAGTCACCCTCAGTCTGCTGGAGGGCCCCAAAAGAAAGGTCCTATTCCCTGTGTATGCCTCTGGATGATGGCTAAATTGTCTCTCTCCACAGCCACTGGTAAGGGAGGGGAAGGAGAGAATGAAGCAATATGGTGCTTACTGACCATCTCAGGTTTGTTGGGTAGGAGGTTCACCGAGGGACCTGGGAGCCCCATGTCCTGTCCACAAGAGCCTCTTCATTCACTGGCTACAGCTGTCTCTGGGGTGGTGTTGGCAGTTCTCTCCTGCAGCTTAGGAGTTCACCAACAGTCCAAGATGCAAGGAAAGGGAAACTTAACCATCCACCTACCTTTGTCACTGTTCCCCAAGCCTCTGGGAACTTAGGCCCTGCCGATGTCTTTCTCCTTTCAGTTCTACCCTGCAACTTCCTCTTGTGGAGCCTCCTGCAGGTTCAGGCACCTCTCCTTCTGACTCTCATCTGATCTATGTTTGTCTGCTTGTTTGTTTTTTCTTACTTTCATCTAAAAAAAATCTTTCCTTCTTGCAGAGACACTCTGGCTGGAGGTGTTCCTCATTGGCCATTTTGCCTCTCTCTCTGTTCTCCTTTTCTAATTACACATTTTTATATTTCTTTAGTCTTTGCTTTATAGCAGTAAGACCAGTAGACAATAAGACAGTTTTCTTCAAATTGGTAGAATTTTTAAAAGTTTTCAAATCATGAGTTGGATATGAGTCTCACAAAAAAATGAAAATAATATATCTCAAAAAGAATTTTTTCAAATCTTGAAATCATATGTGAAAGTTCTATATAAACAGAATAATAATGTCTACAAACTGATATAGCATGCTAAAAGCCCGTAGTATAACCTTGTATCATTAAAATATATGTGATTCTGAGTGTAGGTGGCCAAAAAAAGGAAAGAACTCTAGTCACTCTAATTCAGAGATATTATTGACAAAATATTAACTACAACATTTAAAAGTGAGAAAAAGAAAAAATTCTAAGGGCCAAAAATAAAAAGAGAAACACAAAAGAAGCAAGGGTTGCAAAACTTACCCCACTTATTTATTATTATTATTATTATTATTATTATTATTATTTTGAGACAGAGTCTCACTTGCTGCCCAGGCTAGAGTGAGTGCCATGGCATCAGCCTAGCTCACAGCAACCTCAAACTCTTGGGCTCAAGCAATCCTGCTGCCTCAGCCTCCTGAATAGCTGGGACTACAGCCATGTGGCACCATGCCCAGCTAATTTTTTCTATATATTTTTAGTTGGCCAATTAATTTCTTTCTATTTACAGCAGAGATGGGGGTCTCTCTCTTGCTCAGGCTGGTTTCGAACTCCTGACCTCGAGCAATCTGCCTGCCTCGGCCTCCCAGAGTGCTAGGATTACAGGCATGAGCCACCGTTCCCAGCCCCCACTTAGACCTTAGAATTGAGAGAGACTTTCTACATATATGAGGATGGAGTGGTGTGGAGGGAACAGGCTCCCTGTGTAATGTCTAGAACCCAGGAAAACACAATTACCACAAATTACCTTGGTTAAATTACCTTTGCTCATCAACTTGACACAAAGCTGTAAGCGTGCCACTTCAGATGTACAGAAGGCCAAAGTAAATGCACTCAGAAATGATTAGGATTTGGTCTATTCCATATGTGGATTCACAGTCAAGATTGCCCATCTCTGGAGGGCAAGATCCTGGAACAAACTGATAGCATAATGCAGGCACCTGGTTTTTACAACATAAAAAACTCTGGTTGAGGCAGATGAGAAACTATTCCTTTAGTAAAGCATGCATGATAGAGAGACCGCCAGGTAAGATCCAACAAGCAGAAAATGTAAGGAATTAGAGGTTAAAGGATTATATGTACAATATTTTGTAAAAAAGTAAGAGTAAATTACTGGTTTTCTGTATAGAGTGACATTACAATGGATGATTTTGAAGTATTAGAATTGAGAAATACAATCATTGAAATATAAATGTTAAAGCTTTCAATAGGAGTAATAAAGAATGGGCTTAATCTTGTTAAGGGAAAATGGATGAGTTGAAACCTAAAGAAAATGCAAGAGGCTGGGTGCAGTGGCTCACGCCTGTAATCCTAGTACTCTGGGAGGCCTGATGTGGGAATTATCATTTCTGCTCAAGAGTTCGAGACCAGCCTAAGAGAGATCCTGTCTCTACTAAAAAAAAAAGAAATAAGCTGGATAAGTAAAAATATATAGAAAAAATTAGCCGGGCATGGTGACATGCCTATAGTCCCAGCTACTTGGAGGGCTGAGGCAGGAGGATCACTTTAGCCCAGGAGTTTGAGGTTTCTGTGAGCTAGGTTTATGCCATGGCACTCTAGCCTGAGCAACAGAACCAAGCAGTGTCTCAAAAAAAAAAAAAAAAATGCAAGAGCTAGCACTGTAGGTCCTATGGCCAAAATTATTTGGTTTGAATACTTAACCTCCCTATTATCTTCAGATTCTTCCTCTCTAAAATGGAAATTGTAATCGTTTTTGCATTTTAGGGCTGGTGTGAATGAAAATGTGTAAAATGGAAACTAAGTAGGTACTCAATAAATCTCTATTTACCCATTACATCATTATAATCTCATAAGAGGCAAAATAGTGAGAAAAGACTGGAAAATAAAAGCAATTGAGGCATGGAAGATTAAATACAAGTCTTCAACATGTATCAAAGTATATGTAATAAAAATTCCAGAAGGCTACAAGAGGGAAGGAAGAAGAGGCAATGCTCAAAGAAATTTTTGAAAATGGATTTTTTTTTTCCAGATGAAAAACATTAGGACCTCTAACAATAAATTGTTCATCATGTGTCAAGCATTAAATGGGCTAGAGTGAATAATTTGGCTGGCATCTGCCAGTGAAATTAGTCAATGAATTGCCAAAATAAGTATTATGCTTGAGGAACTAGGGTGATACTTTTATTAAGTGTGATTGGTCCTTCTAGCTTTGAGTCAGCCATTTGAAGTGAACATTGAATTTCTGTCTGAAGTTTTCATTCTGAAGCAGAAGTTCGGGAAAAAAAAAAAAAAACCAAACACCTCAGTTTCTAACCTCAAGTATTCAAATCCTGCTTGTGATACTTTATAACTTTGTACAAGATATTTAAGCTCACTGTGCCTAAATTTCCACATCTTACCAAGGCGTGTATTGAGACAATATGGTTAATTTGTATGATTTTACACATACAAAAATTTTAGAATGGGGTCCTATTCATAGTAAATGCTCAATAGATTAAGTATAATTATACCGGTTACCAATGTAATGGTTCATCTGACGAACATTTCAACAAATTTTACATTTGTCTTATAATAATCTAGTAGGGTGCAACTAAGTTGATATATTAATATCTGGTAATTAATAACCTAATATATAGTAATAATTTTAATATATAGTAAGTCCTAGTAAATCCTCACTTGAAACATTGTCAGTGGGTTTATGAAAACTATGATCTTAAACAAAACCACATGCAGCAGGTCCTTGAATGTTATCATTTCATTATAACATTGATGAGAAAAAAGAATTGGTTCATTATATGTCCTTTCACTTAAAGTCACAGTTTCCAATATTAATATCAACAAAATTAAGGGAGGACTTACTGTCTCTCCCTTTATGCACACACACACACACACATACAGACACAGAGCTCATGAGATAAACCACATAACATGAAGTAAATTCATAACATGCATTGAAAATATTTAAGTATAAAATATTTCTATTTTTTCTAATACTTTCTATGCACTTTAAAATCTTCTTTCCAACTGTGTAATTGATTACTGTAACTGCTTCTAGTGTGAGCACATGAATTTCAATCATTTCAAATGTCTTTACATATTTGATTTAAAGTCCTCTCCTTCCCAAATTATCTTAGTAGTTTCCTTCCACCGGGTTGGGTGGGGTGGACACAAGATCTACTGAACCTCCTTCTTTCATTTATTCCTCTAGTGGAAAATATGCAAAGGAAGGAGCAGAAAGATAGTAACTCCACTCTAGTGGCACAGAGGTTGTTATTCCTATTGTGTGGGATGCCAGTGATCCCATAGCTAATACCAACTGGTTTTGCTTTGTCTCTCCATGAGAGGTACTCAAGTGCTGGCTCTCTTAGGGAAAAGATGTGTGATTATACAAAGGGTCCTAGAGGACTTTCCTCTTGCACAGAAGAGCTACCTTAACCTTTTCCTCCTGTCTCTATCCCTCACTTCCACCTACTAAAATTATAACAAAGAGATTTTTTTAAAAGTTTAAATGATTAAATGTAAATAAGCCATTCAAGTGGTAACTGGCATAATTATGCTTAACATTTATTGAGTGTTTACTATGGTGATCTACCACACAATTTTTGGTCACCAGAGACCTTTGCTAATGAAGCACTTCACTTGGAAATAGCAATAACTTAAGCTTCAGATACCAGGTAAGGTATTCTGTTAATCAGTGCGAACCTCGTATATTCTTATCCTGACAAATGGTGAGATGTAGTCGGCCTCTTAGTATTCCTGCTTCCAGCCAAGCTATCTTCTTGATTTTTCTCTAAGCCCTGGTGACCTCATACTATTTTGCAGGTTAATGTTAGACATTTCATTTCCCTAGAGTTTACTTTATTTTGCACAATCAGAATTTCATCTATCGACATTGGGCAAATCACTTAAAATTTCTGTGCCTAAATTTCTTTATATATAGTATACATATTCGGATACTTAATCCATGGAGTTTTAATTAGGTTCAAGTGAAAGAATGAAACTGCTGCTAATTAACATGAATATATGAAGAACTATTAACCCAAACCTCTGTCTCTCTTTTTCTCTCTCACATACTTACACAAACGTGTTTTAGAACCTACTCTGTATGTAAGATATGTCAAGCACTTTAAAATCTAGTGCCATTGCAATATAGATAAAGTTAAAAATGTAAAAGGAATAATATTTTGACCCCACCGATTTGTTTTCTCCTTTTGCTGATCCAGCTTCCTACAATTCTTCTGTAATTTTCCCCCTGGGATGGGAAGGCAAATGTGTCTACAGAAGAAGGAGAGTATGATTGTATTATTTTTCTCTTGTTGCCACAACAAATTACCACACATTTAAAAGTTTAAAACAAGACAAATTTATTATTCCACAGTTTCTGTAGGTCAGGTCTGACATGAATCTCACAGGACTAAAATCAAGGTGTTGGCAAGGCTGCATTCTTTACTAAAGGCTCTGAGTTTAATCCAATTTCAGACTTACTCAGGCAGAGTTCAGTTTCCTGTGGATGTAGGTCCCCTTTCTTTCTCCGGTATCAGCAGAGGATCTTTTCTCCTAAACAGCCCACATCTGTCTTAGGATGCAAACCCCTTCTCTTTCCCATTCTGCCACAACTCCCTGACTCATTCATGTACCTTTCTCTTCTGCTTTTAAGGGCTTATGTGATTACATTGAGCTCACCTGGAAAATCCAAAATAATCTCCCTATTTTAAGGTCACCTAATTACCAACCTTAATTCCAAAGTTCCTTCACTGAAGTATACTGTGCTCTTCCAGGTATAATGCCCTCCCAGGATTTGAACTCCTTTTCATATGAGATGGAAGAATTTGCATGTCCTTTTTCTTCTTGGTGCCTCTCAGCTTGAAAAAAAAACAGCTGGAAGTTTTTCACCTTGAAATATAAGTAGAGTTCTACATGCCTCCATGTCCTTAGATAAAGTTCTCGATGCCAATTCAGATGAAGCAGGAGAGTCTCACTAAACACTTCCATTTATTCCAGTACTGCTGATAGGCAGAACAAATGATAGTTTCACAGATGAGAGCACTCAAGCAAAACAAATGGTTGGCACAGCACATGTGATTCTAATCAATTAAAACACCTAGTACAGGTTGAATATACATTATTCAAAATGCTTAGACCAGAAGTGTTTTGGATTTCAGTTTTTTGTCTTTTTTTAAATCATTGTTTGGATTTTGGAATATTTCCATTACATACTTACCAGTTCAGCATCCCTAGTCCAAAAATACAAAATCTGAAATGTTCCTTTGAGTGTCATGTTGGTGCTCAGAAAGTTTTGGATTTTGGACCATTTTATAAATCATTTCTTCACCACCATAATGTGAATGAGGTTAAGGATGTTGTTCATTTTGCTTGGTATAGTGTTTCAGTGCCTTCATGGGTCTGGACAGAGAGTAGGCATTCAATAAATCGCATTCCTACCACCACTTTGATGGTGAGCATTTTATCTGGATTTTTTTTTTTTTTTTTGCTATACTCATCATTAGCAGAGGGACCTTTGGGAGAACTGGTAAATTTCAGACAAGCCTGTTTATCTTTACTGTGGCTAAAACCTAGATCTGCAGAGATCCTTATATATTAACAAATACAGTCCCTAGCATAGGTAGGCAGATATTATTATCATTCCTCTTTATCAGGAAGGCAACTGGGTCCCAGAGTGAGAGGATGATCATCTAGGTAAGAAGAGGCAGATGGAAGAACATAGCCCAAAGTTTCTCTCTCCCAGTGTAGTGCTTTATTCACAATGTCACTCAAGCATAAACAAGCTGAAATTGTCTTCTCTCCTTCTGCACGCCAGAGAATTTAATCAAAAAGGCAGATGAAATAGTAAACGAAGTTGTTGTCACCAGGATACAGGCTGACCTGCCCTTTGCTGAGACAGAAGAATACTGGACATTGGACATCATCCTGCTCTATAAAAAAAGCCCACCAGGCCCTATATGGATATTGCCAAGAGGCCATCCTCCTGATCACCCTGTGGGCGGTGGAGAGCTAGCCAATACAGATTTAAAACAGAGCCAAATGGCATTGTGCTTATAAGGCTATATACCTTGAACTAGAATAACAATGAGACCCACACAAACCAGGATAGATGCTGGGTCACTTTTGGCTGAGAGAACAAAGCATTAAAGAGTAAAAAAGAGAGAGAGAGAGAGAGAGAGAGAGAGAGAGAGAGAGAGAGAGAGAGAGAGAAAAGCCTTCTTCGAGTCTGTTCTTCAATATGGAAAATAAAATTTGGCCAGTTCTAAAAGACAATCTGTTCACTTAGTACCTCTGTATTAGAGCTTCCTATCCTTTCCAAAAAAGACTCAGCACTTAGGCTGTGAGGCGTGCACTGATCAGCAGCGGGACGTGGGTCGAGGCTTCCCCTTCGGCAGGTTGGCTCTTTGCTGAGGATGGAAGAGTTGGAGAGCAGCCAAAGTGTAGAAACAAACAGAAGTGGTGTCAGTGGATTTTTTTGGTTGTGGTAAGTGTGAAGTAATTAGGCATATTAAAAGTGATGCAAAATTGCAAACTACTTAAATTCGTGGTCTGAAATTAGATTATCTTTAAATTCAATTGTGTGTAGCATCATTTTCTCAAAGCCAAGTTTCTGTCAGAAATTTAATGAAGAAGACAATGTCACTATATGGATAAATAAAAAAATGAAGAAAAACAATCTAGCTTCTGTGTACATATTTTGAAACAAGAAACAATTTGCCAAGAGAATCCTGCAATATTTCGACTTGATTTTGTAGCCTAGATCATCATTTATTAATGTATGCTTTTAAGGGGAAAAATTCCTTTTCACATCTATGAATCCAAAACATATTTGGGCACAGGGCTTTGATTAGTTCAAGGTGATAAATAAGCTGCTTTCATATAATTTCAACTTAACTCTCATCATGGGCTGATTTTTTTCATAAGTAATCATGCTAGCTAGTTTATTTTTTATAATTATATAATATATCTATTTACAAATCTACTTGTATATTGCTAATTAATTATATTGTAAATTAAGAAAATTTGAACACATTTTTATTTTCTCCTTTATTTACTAAATAAATTCTTGTATAGAAAATAAACATTTCCTCAATATCTTTCCATTTCAGAATGTAAAGAACTTCCTTCTTTCTTAAAGCTGCATTTTATTTCATTGTGAGGATAAAATTATAGTTAATTTAACTCTAGCCTCCCCACTAATGGTCCTTGGGTTAGTTTTAATAAGCTACCATTACAAAAATACTGCAGTGTCATCAATGGACACATGTCATTTCATTTCTCTCATGTCGTAAGTATGCAGATAAATCTGTAAAACGGATCTCATGTGTAGGATTTCCAGGAATAATAATAAATATTTAATACATTTTTAATTCTGATAGATACTGCCAATTGTTTTTTAAAGATTCATTGCTATTAATATTGTATCATTTCCACCAATCAATATTTGTTCATGACTATGGGAAAAATACTATTAACATTGTAGACAAGATGTTACTTGGCATTTATTTTCCAAGTGAGAATGTTAGACTGTATGTTGCTTCTCTGTGCCATGAACAAAGAACATAGGAAGAAATGTCCAGGAAGAGCTGCCATCATACGATAATTTTACTATGTTGAGAACTGGCAAATGAGTTAGTTAAAAAAGCTTAAATAACCAGGACAGTTTTATTTTTATAATCACCATGAATAGAATTAAATGTTGACAGCTCAAATTTGAAAACAAAAAGAGCAGACATCTAAGGAAACTACTGAATACAAAAATAAATGACTAGAGAAGGTGATTTCAGGAGAATAGGGGTAAAAAGCAAAGCAATAAAGTATTAGAATTCTATTTCAGGTAGTCTTTACAGTTATGACAATTATCTACGCTGCTTTCTTTCTCCCTTTCTCCTTTCTTTTTCTTTCTTTTCCTTCTTTCTTCCTTCATTCATTCTTTCCTTCTTCCCTCTTTTCTCCCTCCCTCCTTTTTATGTCTATAGGAAAATTAAGAATTATAATGGCATAAAATGAAAATGACAGTAATATGCTGCATTTCCAAATTAACTTCTATATTAATGTTAGTCAGATTTAACTTGTATAAAATGATTGGGCTCTAACCTAATCTTAGCTGTAATCTCTTTTATGAATTGAAAGCATGTAGTGTAAAAACATTTTCATTTTTAGTAGTTGCTCAATGCCAGAAAATATGATGTAAAAGTGAAAATGACTTAAATTATTCTTTCAAAGATTTATCTATATATCTGGGATGACAGAAACAGAAACATGTACTTGTACTATAATAAGAGAGATGTTAGAATTGAAGTATTAATACACTATGATGGGAAGACAGATAAGAAAACAGTGCAGGGTAGGGAACAAAGGTCAGATGGGTCAGGGAAAAACACAGAGAGGAGGTAATATATGGCCTTGCTTTTCAGAGATAAGCAAACTCACTATTTTATATGTAAGAGAAAGAAGACGTTTTCCAGAGACCAGTAGCCATTTTAGATGTGAATTTTAAAAAGACAACATTAAAGTAATGTATAGTGGACTGGATGGTGCAGACAATTTCTACAAAGAATGTAATAGGTGTTGTGCAACTTGACAGAAGGGAAGTATAAAAAGAATCAGGTAAAAGTAGAGAAAGAAAAAATGGCTTGTGAAGAGTACAGATTCTCTAGGCAGGGGGTCAGCTTGTCAGATTGGTAAGGAGGCATCAGTAAATGGAGAGAGTTCAGCAAATTAGCTAAGTTAGAAAGAAGGGGAAATGAGAAAAAATGATTCTGCTATGTTGGAGTCAACAATAAAACAGAAATAAGTGAATGTCTGTCTTGCAGTTTTCCTTCTTGTAAAAAATCACACTAATCCATCCTCCTGCTGAGATTGTTTCAGTACTCTTGTTCGCAAAAAACAGATACATCCCATCATTTTGAAACCTGAAGCTACTTAGATTTGAGAAGAAGCTTATCCTTTATACCAGAAGTTTCTCTCTAGACAAATGTTCAATTCACATACTTAACATGAAAGAACTTTATTACAGTGACAAAATGCCATAAATTAATGGGTCACATTAACTGAGACAAGATATGTTAGGATAGCAGATTTACTCTGTTTTCAATTAACTCAACAATTTACCTTTGATGATTTCATTTAATCTTTCATTCCACAAATATTCTTGAATGTCTGTTAAGTGCCAGGGAATCTTCTAGGAACGGTGAGTACATTGCATCCTTTATAGAGCTTTCTTCCTAGTAATGATAAAAAGATGAATAGATATATGTAAATTATGCTGTATAATGAGAACTAAAAAAAAAAAAAAAAAAAAAAAGGAAGTTTTAAAGATAAGAGCATTGTAGTTGATGTAGTATTTTCCAGGAAGGATTCACTGAGAGGTGACATTTGAGCAAAGAGATTAAGCTGGTGAATTAGCAGGGCATGGAATTACTGGGAAAGAGCATTCCATGTGGAGGGCAGGAAAAAGGCTATAGTGTTCTCTAGGGGTCCCTATGACTAAGTCTGGATAAGCAGAAAATAGAGCCAGAAAGTAAACACAAGAATAGCAGGGTCCACTTCATGTAGGGCCTTGAATGTCATTATATAGACTTGGGCATTTATTCTTATTTAGATGAGAAACCACTGAAATTAACAGAGAAGCAACATAAACCACTTTCCATTTGAACAGTGTCACTCTAGCTATTGTTGGGAATATACTCATTGTTGGGAATGTGCTTAAACAAGAAGCAGAAAATCATTAAGGCAACAATCAAAAAGTCAAAGTGTGAGTGCTTGGACTGGAGATGGAGCAATCAAGGTAGTAATAGAGGCAGGGAGGAGTAAACAGATTCTGGGTAAATATTGATGGTAAAACTGACAGAATTTGTTAATGAATTATATAAGGAATGTTAAAAAAAAAAAGGCAAAGAGTCAATGAAAGGTACACATTTTATGGCCTGAGCAATTGTAACAATAGATTTGCCATTTAACAGGATGGCAAACACCAATGAGTGATCAGTTTGGAAAGGAATGGTATGAGTTCCATCTCTACATGATAACTTTTAGATCTCCATTAAACATCAAGTGGAGAGATGTCCAGTAAGTTGTTGAATACATAAGTCTATAGTTTAGAGGAGAAGTCCAGGCTGGAGATTTAAATTTGGAATTCAACAGCAATTGGTTATTTGTTAGCAATGACATCCTTTGAATGTAACACATAATTTTGGAAAGACAGAAATGGTTTTACCTTCAATAACTTAGAGACAAATGTAAAAAAAAAAAAATGAAAACAAAAAAACCAAAAAAACAATCCAAGCAAGCACTTCCAAACTGTATGGATCACTGCTAAAGTGTCTTATCTCAAAGACAGAGATTTTTGTAGCTGGAAAGCATAACATAGAAGAGATCAATCCTCAGAAGTCAGAAACATTTTAATCAGAAAAATGGAGGAAATCGATATTTTTAGAAAAGGAGAGAAACTCGAGATAGTTTTGAAAATGAAATAGAGGTATATTTCCTTCGACCTACTTGGCTTCCCTCCATAGTCCCTTTCCACGCTCCTCCATTCCTTACATTTGTAAAATTTTCCTTTTAAAAACGTAATTCTCTACTCCATATTCTCTATGAGATAAAACACACACACACAAACACACACACATATATATATATCAACCTTCACTTATTGGGTGCACTGTCATTACTGCCTGTCTTTCTCATTCTCAAATGCCTGCCTCATGCACAAGAACCTGGTGGTCCTCCCTCAACTCTTATTCGATAATGCCAGGCCCTTGCACAACTCTTTATCTTTGCCTTGTTTCCCCTATGACTGCTCTTCCTGGCATTAATTTGTGAAACTCCTCTTATCCTGTGATGGCCTGCTTCCATGTGCTTAATTAAGACTTCAAGTCTCACCAAATGTCTCTCAAAGATTACATGTCTCATAACAGCCTGGGGAAATAAAATGCTCCCTTTTTCTTTTTCATATAACAGTTTCTTTATGTGTAACACTTTACCATGGTGATTTATTAATTAGTTTTTCTGCCCTACTAAATGTTGAGCTCCTTGAGGAAGTTATTCTATCCTGTTGATCTTGTCACTCGAGGCTATCAAAGTTGCTGGCACATAAGAAATGCTCAATATATTTTTTTTACATTATAAATAAATTTAATTCTGCAATGCCTGTTTTCTCATGTTTAAATCAGGATAATAATTGGATTAGATGATATAATACATGAAGAGTAGTTACAATAGTGCATAGATTATAATCTCTGCAGTGAATATTATCTTCTTTATTCTTTTTTCACTCTAATGAAGGTCACATTGACATATCTAATAGTTAGTTCTATGTATTTAACTTGCTCAACCATTTGACCTCTTTTTCCTTCATCAAATCTTACATGATACTTTGCTTATATTTTTTAAAACATTTTTTTCTATTTCAATGTCAATTTCGTCTTTAATCCATGTGTGGCAACTTCTCTCATCAATATGTACATTTTAAGGAACTTACTGGATAGAGCTAAGTCATTTTCTTTTTCCTTCTGTAAGGAAAGGGTTAATTTACCCATTTCCGTGACTTTGAATTAGTTCACTGGCTGATAATGTCCCTGTATATTTTCAGGTCCAAGCTCTCTCCTGAGCTCAAGACTCAAGCACCAATTACCTGCTTGACATCTTCATCATGTTTAATAGACATCTAAAATAGCAAAGCATATCTTCACAACAGAACACTTGATAACTGTCCCTGTGAGAACATTTTTTTTTCCCACTGTCTTCCCAATCTCAATAGTTACCAAGTCTGTTTATCCAGTTGTTCAGGCCAAAGGAAATTAGACTCATCTTTCTTGCACTACTACATCTGATACTTGAGCAAAATATTTTCACTCTTCTTTCAGAAATATATCCAGAATTTGACCACTTCTTATTCATTCAAATTCTATTAGATTGTTTCTACTATTATCAATTAGCACTTTGATTTCCTTAATAATGCTCAATTAGGTCACTTTATCTCCCCTCTTTTCTTTTTCCATGAGAAATAATCTGTATTTTGATATCATCAAATTGACAGTTGAAAAAGTATATCCACATTATCCAAATTTTTCCAAACATACTGAAAAGTTTTTCTGATAACGGAATCGAGTACTGGTTTTTTCATTTGAATATAAATAAATTATAATTTTAAGCAAATTAAACATTCAGTTGCTCAGTCTCCTCTTGTTTCACTATAATCTGTAACTCATGCAGCAGTCAGTGTATTTCTTTAAATATTTGTCAGATTATTTCATCTCTTTGCTATTAATCCTGAATGCTTTCTTGCTGAGAATACAATGCAGAGACTCCTCTGTGGTGTGCAAAGCCCTACATTGTCTAACAATTAGCTACACACTGAGCCTGTCAACTCAAACTCTCCTCTAACATGTAATTCACAATGTTCTAATCACATCAGTCTTCTTATTACTCCTGGATTTGGCAAACTTAGCCCCTATTTTTACAAATTTTACCTTTTTCTATTTCCTTTGTCTGGAATATTTTTTCTCAAAAATCTTTGTAAGGCTAATTGCTTTAATTATTTATAATCTTTCTTAAATATCAATTTTTTTAGAGATTTGTTCCTGATGACCATACCTAAAACACCCTACTCCATTCACTGTCTATATTATTATCCTGCTTCATTTTCTTTGTGGCATCCATTTACTTCATTTAATTCCAGTATACATGTATAGCAGTATCTGAATTGTTAACTTGTATGCCTGTGGGAAATAACTTCATTAATTAGACTACCATTCTTATGTGCAGTTCCTTTTGCCTTTAGTATTACAGCCTCAATTTATTTCCAAACTTTTACCTGCCCTTTTACCCCCACCCCCTTCAGTGATATTGTTTCATACACTTAGAATAGAGTTAGATATTTTTATCATTGTCTACATTCTTTCCTGGGATTCCAAATCTCCTAACTGATGTCTTTTTATGGTCTGACAGCTCATTTTTATTGCTAAATAATATTTCATTTTATGAATATAATACAGTGTGTTTATCCATTCAAATATTGCAAAATATCTTTCATGCTTCCGGTTTTTAGCAATTATGAATAACATTGCTATAAACATTCATGTGCAGGTTTTTGTGTGGACATAAGTTTTCAATGCAATTGAGTAAATACAGGAACATGACTATTTGCTGGATCATACAGTAATATTATATTTAGCTTTATAAGTGTTACATAAATGAGCTACACAAGTAAGATGTCCAACATTTGAGGGATGGACACACTTGAAGCTCTTACTCGAGGGGGAGGGGGGCATGGGCAATATATGTAACCTGAACACTTGTACCCCCATAATACACTAAAATAAAAAAATAATAATAAAAAAAAAATGAGCTAAAGATAGCCTTTGTATATTGGCAGCCCCTGACTTGTTTATTTCTTCACTGCCGGATAGGATCCATTAGCTCAGAAGCCCAACAACTCTAAACACAACCTAAACAAGCAAACTTTTAGTCATTTAGAGCTTCCTGATTTGCATACTTCATGAAAATTATCTCATATTTATTGTCCATTGATAAGGATGGAGCCCTGTGTTTTAAGGCTCCACACCATTACTACCCAGCAGAGTTTCCTAACCCTTAAATAGCTGGCTGTGCTGCTGAGACATCATCTAGACATCTAGACACATAAATTCCCTCCCTAATCTTTGTCTCCCCTTGGGGGTTCTCTTGTTCTGCTCACTACTGGGTGGTAGCTCTCTTCCATGCAACCTTGTCCACACAATAAAACTTGTTGTGTATTACTGGCTCTCATGATCATATATTTTTTCTTGTGTCATCCCCCAAACCTCTTTAACCCCTATAGTAAGAAACAGCCACACTGTCTTCCAAACTCCAAACTGGATATATCATTTTGCATTCCTGCTAGCAGTAAATGGCATGCTTGTTACTCCATATCCTGACCAGCAGTTGATATTTTCAGTGTTTTTGATTTTAGCCATTCTTATAGGCACATATGAGTATCTCATTTTAATTTGTAATTCCTTAATAAAAAATGATGTTGAGTATCTTTTCATATATCTATTTGACATCTGTGTATCTTCTTTGGTGAGATGTCTGTTCAGGTTTTTCTCAATTTTTTAATTGGATTGTTTTCTTATTATTTAGTTTAAGAGTTTTTAAAGAGTATTTTGAATGCAAGTTGTTTGTCAGATATGTGTTTTGCAACTATTTTATCCCATTATGTGGCTTGTCTTTTCATTCTCCTAACATTTGTCTTTTGCAGAGCAGATGATTTTTATTTTAACAAAGTCCAAGTTATCAGTTTTGGAGACTTTTTGTGATTTTTGTGTTGTATCTAAAATTTCATTGCCAAGTCCAAGATCACATAGATTATTTCTCTGTTATCTTCTAGAAGTTTTAAATTTATGCATTTTACCTAAATGTCTGTGATACATTTTGAGATAATTTTTATAAAAAATGTAAAGACTGTGTCAAATGTTTTTTTTTTTATACTAGTTCAGTTTTTCAGTATCATTTGTTGAAAAGACTGTTCTATTCCCTATTGAATGCCTTTATTCTTAGTCAAAGATCCCTTGGCAATATTCATGTGTGTCTATTTCTGGGCTCTTTATTATGTTCCATTGATGTATTTACATGTCTATTCTTTCACTAAAACTACACTGTTTTGACCACTTTATCATAAATCTTATGGTAGAATAATATCAGTCATCACACTTATGAAATCTTCAGTATTGTGTTGACTATTCTGGATCTTTGATTTTCCATATACATTTTAAAATCAGTTTGTCAAAATCCATAAAATACCTTGTTGAGATTTGACTGAGATTACATTATCAAATTGGAATAATTGACATCCTAACAATAGTAAGTCTTCTAATCCATATACCTCCATTTAATTCTTCTTTGAGTCCTTTCATCAGAGTTTTATAGTTTTGTACTTATTTTTTTCAGTTTCAAATATTTTGGGGCTAATATTTTATTTCCTCTTTTGCTTACTTTAGGCTTTTATTGTTCTTCTTTCTCTAGTTTCCTAAGGTGGAAACTTAGATTATTGATCATTGTTAGATCATTATTCTTTTCTAACATGTGCATTCAATACTATAAATTTCCCTCTAGTCACTACTTTTGCTACCTTTTCCAAATTTTGTGAGTTGCATTTTCATTTATATTTAGTTCAAAATATTTTAAAAGTACTTCTTTTATGATCTCTGTATTATTAAATATGTGCTGTTTAATCTCCAAGCATTTTTGGATTTTAAAGCTATTTTAATGTTATTAATTTCTATTTAATTCCATTGTGGTCTAAGAACATACTTTGTATGATTTCTCTTGTTAAAGTTTGATAAAGTATGATTGGTCCAGAATGTGTTCTAGCTTGGAAAATGTTTCATGAGAGCTTGAGAAGAATGTGTATTCTGCTTCTGTTGGAAGGAAGCCTTTTATAAATGTCGGTTATATCCAGTTGATTGATAGTGTTGTGCAGGGCGCCTTATATTCTTACTATGTTTTTTTTTGTCTACTGGATAACAGTTACTGAAAGAAGAAAGGGTGTTAGAATCTCCAATGACAATAGTGGATTCTATAATATTATTTTTCTTTGCACTTCTATCAGTTATTGCCTCACATAATTTGATGCTCTTTTGTTTGGTGTACATATATTAAGGATTGTTGTATGTTCTTGGAGAATGGGCTGTTTTATCACTATGCAATGTTCCTCTTACCTCTAATAATTTTCCTTGCTCTGATGTCTACTTTTATGAAATTAATATAGCTATTCCCACTCTCTTTTGGTTAGTGTTTGCATGTTATGAGTTTTCATATTTTTAACCTATCTTGGTTTTCATATTTAAAGAATGTTTCTTATAGACAATGTATAGGTAAGTTTTATTTATTTATTTACTCTGTCTCTGTCTTTTAATTGTTGTATTTAGGCCATTTACATTTAAAGTGATTGTTTATATGATTTGGTTAATATCTACCATGTTGCTATTTATTGCATATGTTCTCTGTTTCTTTTTCTATGTTCCCTCTTATTTTTCTGACTTCTCTGGTTATAATTCAGCATTTTATATGATTTATTTTTCTCTCCTCCCTTAGCATATCAATTATACTTCTTTTACATTTCGTCTTAATGGCAGCCTTAAAATTTGCAACAAATCTTTACAACTAATCTAAGGCCACTTTCAAATAACACTTTATGGAAAGTGCAGGTACCTTATAACCTTAATGTAGTCTGTCTTCAACAATCTTCTCTTTATGTAGATCTGAGTTTCTGATCTGTATCATTTCCATCTCTCTAAGGAACTTCTTTTAGTATTTCTTACAAAGCAGGTCTACTGTTGATAAATTCCCTTAGTTTTTGTCTGAAAATATTTTTGTCTCCTTCACTTTTGAAAAATAATTTTGCAGGTATAGTCAATTCTTATAAGTTAATGTTGCTTTGGCATCCATTTTAAATATAAATTGGATTTTCTCATATGAGAAGCACTTAAGATACCCTTGACACAGTTTCCAGTTCTCCACCTCCTCCCAGTTACTCAATGTGGTCTGTCTAGATATCTGTTGTATATAATGGCTTGCTAGTGACCACCTTACTATGAGAAAGCTGGAACCTGCTAGACTTATCCCATTGACCTTTGCGCCCTGCATGCAATGTCCAGATACACTGCAGTGACCACTTCTCAGACACAGCATGACTCCACAAAGCTTAGGCCTACTTGTTCTAAACCTACCAATTACAATGTTCCATAGAGAACCTCCTTGAGTAATGCCCAGTACCCCAATAAAGCCTTTGGCCCACAGGTCTGACATTTGCTCCTCACTTGCTGGTTGAATGCGTGTGTCCAGGATGGCTCCCACTTCCTGTTGGAACTGTGAGCCATGCTGCCCTCTTCTCTCTGGAATCTATAAGTAGTAAAACTGCTTCTGCTATTTCATATGTTCTGCTGTGCTGCCTCCTCTCTGTCTCATCTGACCAACACACCAAAACCTAACTCTCCTCCTAGTTGGGGCTCTCCTAAGGAGTGGCTACCTAGGTTGTAATAAATTGGACATAGGTCAGACAAAAGGAACAAGTGTGTCTACCAGTATAAACATGTTTCCTATCAGAGGGACACATGGTCATGGGTCGAATACTTAGGCATTAAGCTATCCACCAAGATAAAGAAGTATCACATGGAAAGCACACTGTAAATATTCACAACAGTCTCCTCTGGACCCCCATCAAGGCATGGCTAGAGTTTATAACTACTTTCCATGAACACAGCCCTCAAGACCAAATTGGAGAAAAATATGATACCTGGATACAGAATCTAGGTTGGTGTTGTTTTCTCCTTTGAAAACTAAATATTTCACTCTATTCTTTATCATATGGTTCACAAGTCCAATGTAATTCTTACCCTTGTTCTATAGATAAGTTTTTGTTTGTTGGTTGGTTTTGTTTTTTACTCCAGCTTCTTTCACAATTTGCTTTGATTTTGATTTTCAGCTATTTGATCATAATATACCTAGGTGCAGATTGTTCCATGTTTATCCTGCTTTCTGTTCCCTGAGCTTCCTTTATCTGTGGTTTGATGTCTGTTGTTAATTTTGGAAAGTTCTCAGTTATCATTGCTGTTAGGTCTGGAGCTGAGAGAGGGGCACATGAAGCCTCATATGTAGCAAAATGCTGTTTATTTTGAGTATCTGGGTGCAGATGGGTGGAGGCTGAAAAAAGCGTCCACCTCAAGAAAGAGAGAGAGTGGTGGGTTTTATAGAGGGTTTTTCTGGGGGGTAGTAAGTGGGCCAGAACAGCCGCTTGTAATAAATTCCTTTTCAGACAACCATTTCCTAGGACTCCTGCCCCAGTCACATCCATCCTTCAGTTCCAGAGTCATCCTTATCAGGAGAGAGAGGGAGGGATACATCTCATCCCTATCAGGGGGAAAAGGAATGCAAGCTCCCTCTTTGCATTCCATTCCTTTATCTCCCTAAGGGGCCTGGCAAAGGCTACTTGTCTACTAATTGCTTCAAATATTTCTTTTGTTTTTTTTTTTCTATCTTTCCTTTACTTCTGATATTACAACATACATGATATTAAAACGTACATATTAAAATGTACAAGATTTTCTGATTCATTTTTTTCTTTATGTTCCAGTTTGAGAAGTTTCTATTCACTTATCTCCCAGAGGACAGATTTGTTCTTTGCTGTGTCTACTCTATTGATGAAACCATCAAACGGCCTCTTCATTCTGTTACAGTGTTAATAATTTCTAGTATTTCCTTTTGATTCTTTATTAGAATTTTCATCTCTCTGCTTACATTACCCATCTGTTTTGCATGTTGTCTAATTTTTCCATTAGAGCCCTTAAAATATCAATCATGTTTATTTTAAATTCTCCATCTGAGGATTCCAAAATTGGTGTAATAACTGAGTCTGGTTTTGATGTTTGTTTTGTCTTTTCAGACTATGTTTTTAATTGTCCTTTAGCATACCTTATAATTTTTTATTGAAAACCACACATAATGTATTGGGTAATAAAACTGATGTAAATGGGCTTTTAATGTGAGGTTTTAGGATAATCTAGATAAGAACATGGCTATGTTTAATATTTGCTACAGCTGTAGGTGTCAGAGACCTCACTTTCCCCCAAAATCCTTGCTTTTTTTTTGTTTGTTTGTTTTACTCCTCCTTTGTCTTTGGATTCTTCAAAAACTCCTTAACTATAGTCTGCAGTGCAGCTTTTTTCATTATAATCCACTGTTATTACACTGAAGCCATGTTGATGTCAGGAAGGGGAAGTGTTTCATATCTTACAATTAAATCTCAGTACTTTAGTAGGTCTAAGTGCCTGGGTTGTAACCATTAGAAAGTTTTCTTAGGATTTTTCCTTCTCATCTTAGTTGGGACAGGAAGACTAGAGGACTTGAAATGAGCTAATATACAGTTCACTGTTAGGTAATGTTTCTATAAAGTTGTTTCCCTCTCAGAACAGATTTTTGTTATATAGAATGCTCTGGATGGGTTTTTCTAGATGTATTTCAAAATGTTTATATACCTTCTATCTCCCTTTCCCACCCGAAACAGGAATCATAAGATTTTTCTAGGATCTTCACATGTAACACATGGTAGAGTTCTTGGAGGAAAACCCACAAAAGTAAGGGGGAACTAAGACTGAGCCCTCCAAAATTTCTCACTCTGCCTCCAGCAATTTGTCAAAATTACCATGTAAGTGTTCCTACGTGTTTATGGCTCCAGAGGCTTCAGCTCTAGGTAAGCTGATCTGGGCTTTCATTCTCTGGGTTCTCCTGTATTTCATATTTCTAGGTGGCAGTTTCCCAAGTGACCTCAATTCTTTTATAAGCCTAAGAAAAGTGATTCATTTTCAATTTGTTCATTTTTTTCTTGTAGAATGCAAAATTATTGTAAATTTTTAGAACTTTTAAGATATTAATAAAACTTCATACTTACAGCAGCCTGCTTCATATTGCAATGGGATCCTTACACTATAGATTAATTCTATTTATTTTTCCCATATCCTATATTGCTTAAAACTCTTCAATAAATTCCACTCCTCTCTTCCTTCTTCACTTTTCTCTGCAGCTCTTTCTGCCTCTCATTCAGCCATTTTCTTCTCCCATCCTTTTCTTTTCTCAATCCACTTCCAATCCTCTCTTCAATAATCTGACATTTCTTCTCTATTCTATTCTGAACTCCCTAACTCTTCCAAAATCAGAAGAATATTTTTTTCCATATTCATTTTTTTCTTCTCCTCATCATTCTTTCCTTATTGTATTTAAAGCAGGAAAAGAAAGGGTAAAAAAGAAAACAAAATGAAGTCAACTTAGTTTTAATGACTACTTAATCATTTTCTAAAACCTCTGAAAATGCCATAAATTGACTTTCAGAATTTCTTCAGAAGTTGTGGGTGACCATTGCTTCATCTGTTAATTAACTGTTTTTAGTCATCCTAAGAATTCAGTATAAAGAACTAATTTTTATTCTGTTTTTTCCCCGTTTTGTTTAATTGGTATTATTGCAACAGTATTATTTTCCTACTATTTTCCTTGGCAATTATACATGTTTCAACTACATTGTGGTCTAAATAGAGCTCTGTGGGCTTGTCTGAGAACCTAACTATCATTTATAGCATTGTTTCCATGGGAAAATGACTCCCAAGGTCTCAACAACTAACTACACAAAACTTTTTGTAGAAAAGTTATTTATGAATGTGTTAAAGCAGTTTTCTTCCTCCCACTCTAATCACCCCCTCCCCATTAACCAAAAAAAAAGACCGAAAGTCACTTTGTCCCACAAGACCAGGCACGAATTTGGTTTCTAATAATAGCAAGGCCACCCATTTAATGAATGCCTACTCTGGGTCATGTAGTACCCTGTGTTAAGTACAGTATAGTTGCCAACCATTTTATTTTTAAAAATAATCATACTAAGTGAGTATTAGTACATATATTATATGTGGAGAAATCGAGGCTCAGGTCGATTAAAGAAATTCCTCAAAGTTACAATGTTTCTAAGTGGTGTAACTAAAATTACAACCTGATTTATTTGAATACATGCAACACTAGGTTATAGCAGCAAAATTAGTTAAATGCAAAGGCAACATTGTTATTTCTCATTTCTTCATTATTTTGCAGATATTTAACTCCTAACATTATATAATGCTGTTTTACCACCACCAAAACTATTCCGAGAATTGTTATTGTCTGTTTAACCACCAATATAAAGGCATTAACTACCTATATGTCACTTTTACAATAGACTATATGGGAAAATATATATGAATTTATGCAGAGACAAAATTCTAGAATTCAGAAATGCTAAATATCATAAAGACCAATGGAAAAGGTATAAATATTTTTAAGGGAATTTTTATTCTTTAGATAGTACAAAGGTGTCCTAATACTATGTCTTTTTACATTTTAATCACTTTTTTCTCAAGTATTCTTAGGCATCAAGGTGAAATGCAAGTTTTTGTATACTTTTGTAAACCTACGCATTACCTATAAAAACAAATAAACAAAAAAACCATCCTAATCTGCAATCTGTTTCTATGATGACATCCCAAAAAAGTATGTTTTAGCACATTTAAATATAGTGTATTCCTATGTATTTGCCTAAAATAACATCTTACTGTGCTATATAAACAATTTTTTTCAGAGAAGTTGGATAGAGGAAAATATGAGATATTTAAGTCATTTCACAGCACATGATGTGTAGGCATTACTAACTCAAGAGAACCCATAAAATATAATATAATATAATATTAAAGTCTTAACTAAATGCATTGTAGATAAAATATTTTCAAGTCTAAACTTTTAATCATTATCTTTTCCATTCTAGTAATAATTAGATATAATATATGCTTTGTTTTTATAATGCTATACTTCTAAGCCTTATAGTATTATTAAGACTGTTAATAACAAGTCAGTGACATCTCATTAAAATTGATATTTATCATTATACTTTGTGAATGTAGTCTGATTATTCTAAGCTAATAACAAAGATTTGATATTTACACCATTTTATATACCATTCTCTTTCAATATACATTTTCCTCACTGATGTAAGTCAAAATATAAGAATAGAATAAAAATACAACTTATTTGGTGGTTTTAGGAAAATAACATAATCAGTCACCTTTTATTATTGTTGTTAGCTTAATTTTTGGTACTTATAAATAACTTTTCTCATTTTTATAACTGTAAAAAAAAACTATAACGACAAGAAATTTTACCTTGACATGCTATTTATAGAAACATAACCTTAATGAAATATTATGAATTATAGTCTGTGTCCACAATTATTTTCTTGTAAAAAAAGACCTAGGCAGTACTGAAGTTTGAGAAATTCTAGTGGTATAAACAAGATATAATATATGTAAAAAACTTAGTACAGTACCTCCTACACGGTGTAACTAATAATTTCCATTTTTATAATTAATTGACATAGGTCAGCTGAAAAGGGCTTATTAACTTACAGATTTTCATTCTATACCACATGAAAGAAAATACCCTTTTACTAAAAATTATAATCCATATTAGAAAAAAATCCACATATCTCTTTAGATGTCAATAATGACTCAGAAATACATAATTAAATGTATCCCCAAACATATTTATCTGTCAAGAACATACACTATTTCTTATCTATAGTAAAAAGCCAAGTTTACAATAGAATAAAAATTAAAGGCATGAGCTGATAAAATTATGAAGTAGAATAATCAAAATCATAAAGATTTTATTCTAATTTTGGTCTCCTGGGGGTGAGACATATTACTTTCATCAAATTATAATACAAAGGTCCTATTTCACACTAAAGTTAAATATATGTCAGAATGTAGAACATGTTCTTTTAAAATTAGGCCGGGCGCGGTGGCTCACGCCTGTAATCCTAGCTCTCTGGGAGGCCGAGGTGGGCGGATCATTTGAGCTCAGGAGTTCGAGACCAGCCTGAGCAAGAGCGAGACCCCATCTCTACTATAAATAGAAAGAAATTAATTGGCCAACTAATATATATAGAAAAAATTAGCCGGGCATGGTGGCACATACCTGTAGTCCCAGCTACTTGGGAGGCTGAAGCAGCAGGATTGCTTGAGCCCAGGAGTTTGAGGTTGCTGTGAGCTAGGCTGACGCCACGGCACTCACTCTAGCCTGGGCAATAAAGTGACACTGTCTCAAAAAAAAATTAAAAAAAAAAAAAATAAATAAAATAAACAGGAAAATAGTTGACAAAAAAATTACTCTCTTACCTGCTCAGCTGTTGTAATTGTTAAGGTCTGAGAACAAATAATGGTCACAGGAAGGCTGAATTTCATGAAGTTATAAAACAATATTTAATCACAAATGTTAAGTGCTTTCTACTTGGTTGGCTATAAAAACCTCAAACCCAACCATTGATGATAATTAGAATGATAAAATTGGGAAATGTAATATCAAAATACTTTGCAAATTCCAGACAGTTCTTATTTTTAATTAACTCCTCTTATATAGATTTCTGGCATTTAAAGATGAAAAGTAACTTTTCTTGCTTATGAGAGAAAAAATTTCTTCCAATGACTTTTCTCCTTAAGAAAGCTTCCTGCCATACTACTTATTCTAGTCAAACCAGTCAATCTATCAAAGGTCTTTTTTACCTGTCATCAACTTTTTTGGGTTTTTTAGTATGTTTTGGTTGATAAAATTACTTTGGTGGTTACCAGAGCCATTTGTATTGTTTTTTTTTTTTTTTGTCTGTATTTTTATTTTCTTCTTCAATTGCTTTCAATTTTTTTTTTTTTTTTAGGCTGCCTATCTACCTATTTTTATTTTCTAACTAAAAAAATAGAGTATTAAGAGGGTTATTAGTGAGCTAGACTTTATTGCAAACTGAGAGCTGGCTCCTTTTTGCTTTCATATAAACAGATTTTCTTTCAGGACTCTACAGTTGATTGTCTTATAATGGGTCTTCCTTCAAGTTTAATGTTTTCATGACCAAATAAGCCTGAGGAGGAAGGAGTTGAAATAGTGGCCCTGCTAGTGGACTTTCTTCACTTAGGGGATGCCTTTGGGAAAATAAGAGAAGGTGAGTGACCTACTCTGAAGAGTTTTGTCAACCAGACCTCTGAGTAATTAAACTAAGGATATTTGCAAGAGTTTGAAGCTACAGAATATTCTTAGCAAGATGCCTTTCGCTGAAGATTACCTGTAGTTAATAGACCCAGAATCCATGTATTTATGAGGCAGGGTAAGGTTTTTAACACTCTGAGGTATAAAATGGAGATATTTCACCATTTGAACCCTGCTTGCTGTGTGAGATGACCCCACAGAGCCTTACTTGGGGACCTTATATGTCATTCTGGGACAGAAGTGCATGGCTAGTGCGGAAAGATAAGGAGTTGTTCTTGTTGTCCCAGATCTCTTTCTGCTTCTTCTGTGCCTCTTGATCACCTTTAATCTCAAAATTATTTAAACATTTGGTAATAGATGATATTAAGACCTTTAGGTTGGGCATGGTGTCTCATGCCTGTAATCCTAACACTCTGGGATGCCGAGGCAAGAGGATTGCTTGAGCTCAGGAGTTTGAGACTAGCCTGAGCAAAAGTGAGACCACATCTCTACCAAAAAGAAAGAAAGAAAGAAAAAAAAAAAAAAAAACCCAGTCAGGCATTGCAGCGTGAGCCTGTAGTCCCAGCTACTCAGGAGGTTGAGGCACAAGGAGTGCTTGGAGCCCAAGAGTGGAGGTTGCAGTGAGCTACAAGGACACCATTGTATTCTACCCAGGGCGGTAGATTGAGACTCTGTCTCTACGAAAACAAACAAGGCAACTGAACACCCCTCCTCACAATCCTCTTCATATACATTAAGAGAGAGAGAGAGAGAAGAAAAAGAAAAAAAAAAAAGATTTTTAATTTGTGTGAGTCTTATTTGACAACACAGTCCTGAATGTAACCCCAGAATCTTACCGAAAATAATAGATTTTGTTAATTGGGGAACACTATAAGACAAATAAGAACTCTTTTCTGTTCCAAATAATATCAGACCTTAAGATGAATGTGAAATTTGGGAAAAAAAATTCTGTTTTATTACATCATTTTTTTTGTTTAACTTAAATGTGATGTTTTATGACAAATTTAGACTCCCTTTCACTCTTCTTTCCTGAAAATCAAGGAAAATAAGAAAAATTAAAAGGAAGAGTCAGCAAGTTAAAGAAATATTTTACTAAAAAATTTGCCTGAGTTTTAAAAAAGAAATACTATAAATATTTGTATTCTAATTTAAAATAATGTAGATAACAATTTAAAATAAATAATAAGTTTAAATGAGTATTATATATACATAAACACAAATGTGTTTTTCAATAGTGTATACAGTTTGTACTGTAGATACAAAATTCCTCTTGCAGTTTATTTCTTGAATGATTGTGAATAAAATATTAAGCAATTTTTCATAGGGAATGATGCAAGATAACACTTCATTGTTATATACAAACTTAACAAAAAACATTTTCTGGGGGTTACTTATCTCTTTTAGACTTTAAACATGGTGAAATAAACATATATTTGACTAATAAAAAAGTTTTCAAACATCTGTATTCTTTGCCTCATTAATTCTGAAACTGGCAAAATTGGTCCTTTGCCACAATGTATAATAAGCATAAGTCCTATAATTTCATAGGAAGACAACATATTTAATTAAATTTTCAACAGGCTGCTACTTACGTATTTACCAGCTAGCATCTCCACACCTCAGGATCAAAGAGTGTCTATTTTCAAAGTTGTATCGAGACATATTGAAAAAAATATCGGTTTAGACATAGTAGATATCAAGAAAAATATTTATTTTTCGTGTACATGCTTATTATATTAATTGGCTTTGTTTTTACAACATAAAGTTATTTTAAATGTTTTAATCAATTATATTATTAAACACTTTATAACAATTGATTTGATAAATTCAATAATTAGAAATGTTTCTCTTATTTTCAGATCAAAATAGTGTCTAGGAAAGGGAAATATTCCAGCTTCACCTAAAATTCCTGGCCGCAAACAATTTTCCAAATAGATTTTCTGCTTTAACAGGGTGACTGCCTTTCTAAGATTGCAATATTGAAATAATCATCAGTTGCCATGCTGTTGTTACTGTTAAATGCTGATAATGAAGGGGTAATAATGATGGCTATTTTACTTAAAAGACATCCAAAGAATCTGTTTTTAAAGAGCTGAATACTATTATATCAGAAAATTTTATCTTTAGCTCTGATTTCTAGCTTCTCTCCTAACTTGCATATGCCAATCAACTTAAATAATCTTGATCTCAGACTCTTAAAAAAGAGGCACAGCAGAGAATCCAAGCATCACACAGCTACTAATCATAAATCAGTAACATCAAATCTTATATTACCTGCTATTAAGTTTTGTTAATAATAAATCAGAGTCAACAAAGCAAAAACATCTTTCAATTGATTTCCATTAGAGAGTTTTTGTACATGAGACTGTAATCCACTGCAGTGACCCTTAATGGTTCATATATCAAAATGAAGACATACTGGTAGCCTTTTATCCTTCCCTTCTCTTCCTGACTCTAATTCTGAACCTTTCTCTCCCTACGACCATGCTGTAGATATTTGTTGTGGTGACCTCAGGTGCTTTTTCTATCTGCTTCATGTTTCCATACTAGATCACATTATATTCTGAAGGAGCTTTCAAAGGCTTTATCTCTTTTATTAGATATGGGAATCAAATTCACATAGCCACTCTTTACTTGGGACTTTGGGTCATCATCTTGAAACAAGCTGCATCATCCTCTTTCTGTTTGTTGTACATAAGCATTAGTTCTGATCAATCCTTCCTGTTGTTACTTCACCTGAGATTTCTTCAAGTATGTAGTACAGCTAAGGGTACCTACTTTGTAGTGGGCTGAATAACAGCTGCTCCAAAGAGGTTCATGTCCTTTGGACTTTGCAGATGTGATTAAATTAAGCATTCTGGGATCAAAGATTATCCTGGATTTTCTAGGTGGATCCAATGATGTAATCATAAGAGTCCTCATAAGAGGGAGACAACAGAGTCACAAACTCAGAAAAGAATATGTCATAATGAAAGCCAGAGGTTGGAGTGAGGTGAGATATATGACAAGAGACTTCAGCATATAGTTACTACTTACTTCCCAACTCTTTCCTACTAATTTTTGTTGAAATTATTTTTAATATTAGTTTCATATTTTTAAATTACTAACTTTTATTACCAGTTGACATGCCAATTTATTTTATAAATAATTTTATTTTCAGATTTTGTCATACATTATCAGTTCTGCTTTTAATACCCTTAAATGTTCTGTTATATTTCAAAGCCACATTATACTGTAAGCATATTTGGAGGAAAAATATTTTCTGTGTTTATAAAGACTTGAACATTCTTACATTTGTAGATCAAAAAAGCAAAAAAAGCTAATTGATGAATGCTTTATGTGCTAATTTGTTTTATGTGCAGTGTTTTGGGCAAGTCTTTACATATGTAGATTTATTGGGTTTCTGGATTTTTAAATACATTACCAAATTTCTATTCAAAAGATTATAACCTTTTATATTACCTCCAACATGGATTACTATTAGAATGACAATCATTAGTTACTCTCAAATTCGCATGTCTTCATTATAATTTTATTAATTGTTTTGACAGCTTGAGTGAAATATTTTTTGTATTATCTTAACTGGATATATATTAAAAGCGACTTTTCTAATATTAGAGTATTTTGAAATCATAAAGCAAGAAATACTTTTTTAAATGTCAAGTTACAGAGATCACTGCTCAAATTTAATGTGAACAAAGTTAGTCTCTTTTTCTCCCAGACCACTTTCTGGTGTGGCAATGTTTAGATAATGTTAATGCCACATAGTAATTTTCTAAAATTTAAAACCCAAAGAATCATAGACAACTCTTTGCTATCCTTCACCCAACAAATTCTATCACCAACTGAATTGTATTTATTCTACATTTTGAATGTCTTCTGTCTTCTTACAACATCCTTCATTGTGCTTCTGCCATTTGGATCCTCATTAACATTTGTCTTAGATTATTCCATAGGATTCTCTTTTTCCTGTCTCTAGTGTCTCCAAACTCCAATTCAACCCTACCGTACTTGATAATGGTAATTATCAAAAACAAAAATCTTATTAGTTTACTTTCTTACTAAGCAACACACAATGCTGTACAGTAGCGTGTAGAATAAAAATTAAATTTCCAAAATAAAGATTCCATAATGGAATGCAGATCCCATTTTCTAACAGGTTTAACTGATTTGATATTTTATTTTTCTACCATTTTCTGTACTGTTTGTCCAAAGTTTGCAAAATTCTCATTATTTTATGATACAATTTACTAAGACCTCTTTTATTGGACTTGATATTCTAAGACCCCTTTCTGCCATTTTATCCCAGGCAGGTAGACACAGATAAAAGTATGAAGAGGGCTATGTCAGGGGTAACTGCAAACAACTTAATATAAAGAAAGAGTATTGTGAAACACTGATGATTAGGCTAGAACTTCTTTTTATTCCATGATGATAAGATTTATTTTCATCATGGCAAAGGAAATACTTCCAAATATTTTAATACAGAGATGAAATGATAAATGTATAATTAACAAGATTGCTCTGGAATTTGTACAGAAAATAAATCAATAAGGAGTTTGAATATATTCAGAAGCACAAGGCAGGAGGTTCTTATAATATGTAATAAATAATGAAGTCTATACTAAAGAAAAGGCTGTGACAACAATGCAGACAATATATATAAGAAAATATTTAAGAGAAAAAATGTAGAGTTGACTTACCACATATAATTATAGTATGAAGCAGGGAAATTAGAAGTTTTTCATTTTGTTAATCAAGTCATAATATTACCCATCAACAATACACTTTGCTCTGAGAAGCAGAAGTCTCTTTTCTAATATCTTAATTTCTGAATTTCTCTGCCTCAGTCTCAGCTTTGAAATTTTGGTAACTTTCACGTACTATACTGTCAGATGTATGATTCATTTCATCTTCTATCGTCATCCTCTGAAACAAGAGGATGACTAATAAAACAGGAGTAAGATATGAAAGAAACTGCAACCCTCAGATTCATGACTAACTCTTTACAATATTTCCTTCACTTGTTATGGGAACCACGGTTTTGGATCAAAGTATATCAGTCAGAACAAACAGGTTATGCTGAAAAAATAAACAGCTTACAAATCTTATTCGTTTAAGAGCACTGAGGTTTATTTTTTATATATACTACATGTCCATCACAGGGTAGGCAATAACATTATGAATTACTAAGGAATTCAGGGGGAAAGCCACCATCTCAAATGTTGCTTGTGCTGCCAGGCAGGACAATTCTAAAGACTCTCACATTGGGAATTTAGTGCTTTGGTCTGGAAATGACACCAACAATTCTGGTTTATGGAATTGAAATACTACTGGCATATGAGGTTGTGCTACAGTATAGGCTAACTGCATTTTTCTGAGCCTACTGGGAATAATCTCCAAATGCTAGCAGTGAGTGAGAAAGATAGCTCTCAAACAGTTTGATAAAGAATAAGTTTGAAGACCTCAGTAGATGAAGCTTGGCTCCGTGGCAACACATCTGGGAAGAATTAATTTAGCAAAGAAAAAGTAAGTGAATCACACAATGTCAGGGCTTTAAGCAGGCAACATTATTTTGTGGTTCCAAATTAAACTTGACGTTGAAATCATTCCACAAATCACTGATGAAAAGGTTGATAATGTACTCAACAATTAGCTAAAATATACCTGTGCCGAAAGTAATTCTGTATGCAAAGAACATATAAAGTATTTCAAGTATATAAAGTATTTCAAAAGAGTAGGTCTAAAGAAATCCAAAAGGATTCATAATCCTTAACTGTAAATATTTTATGGTATACTAGGAAGAACATTAACTCTGGGGACTAAAGTTTGGCTTCCAGGCCACTTTCCATCATGAACTAGGTGTTTGGTCAAGAGTAAGTAATATAACACTCTGAAGTTGGTTTACTCATTTATATAACATAGGTTGGTGTAATTTAGGAGTCAGAAAACTAAAGACCCTGGGCCAAATGTGTCCCATGGCTTGCTTCTTTATAGCCCTTGAGCTAAGAATGCTTTTTACATTTTTAAAGTGAAAAAGAAGTGGGGAGAAGGAAGAAGGAAGAGGGGGGAGGGAGAAAAAAAAGAATATGCAACAGAAACTGTGTGCTTTCATCATTTTTTACTCAAGACCAAAAATATTTACTATTTGGCTCTTAATAGAAAGAGTTTCTGGATATTATCTTTATGGTTATAATGAGTATTATATTTAGCATAGTCAATTTAAAACAATCTAATTTGGGTTGATACCAACTTAACTTTAAAAGCATACATAATGATCAGACACAGTGGCTTATATCTGTAATTCCCAAACTTTGGGAGGCTGAGGCAGGAGAAGTTTGAGAGCATCCTGAGCAACATAACAAGAGTTCATCTCTACAAAAAAAAAATAGAAGAATTAGCTAGGTGTGATGGAGCACACCTGTTGTCCTGCCTACTTAGGTGGCTGAAGCAGGAAGGATCACTTGAACACAGGAATTTGAGGCTATAATAAGTTATACTCATGCCACCACACTCCAGTCTGGGTGACAGAATGAGGCCCTGTCTCTGAAAAAACATACATACAGAAATAAATGAATAAATATATTTTTTTAAGAAGCATACACAAGCTCTCTTCCTTTATAAACTCCATGATCTCTCTGTTTTATTATTATCATCACAGATTGCTTCTTTATACACAGTGTTCTTAATAATATAAATTTATCATACTTTCTATTCACTTTATTTTATATTTTCTTGGAAATAAAAAGTGATACTAAAGACCAAAAATGACATAATACTTGCTTTTATATCTGCCCAAGTATTTATATCTGTTAGAAATTTTCTTTTCTTCATATGGCTTTGAGTTACTGTCTAGGGCCTTTTCATTTTTAACCAGAAGGCCTCCCTTTAGCATATATAGGTATAGTAGTAATGAATTCTATCAACTTTTGTTTATTTGAGTGTCTTAATTACTCCTTCATTTTTGAAAGACAGTTTTTTCATGTATAGAATTATTGGTCAACAGTTTTTCTTTTGTATTTCAGCACTTTAAATACATTATTTTATTGTCTTCTGGACTCCATGGTTTCTAATGAAAAAATCAGCTACTAATTTTATTGAGTATCTCTTGTGCATAATAAGTCTCTACCATCTTGCTGTTTTTTTAAATTCTATCTTTGTCTTTGGCTTCTGGCAATTTGATAATAATATGTATCATTGTGGCTCCTTTTGAGTTTATCCTACTTGGAGTTCATTGAGCTTCTTGGATTTGTAGATTCATGTTTTTTGTAAAATGTGGGGAGGATTAATTCATTATTTCTTCAAATATTGTTTTTGACCCTTTCCTGTCTCTTCTACTACTGGGATTCTTACAATGCAAATATTGGTCACAGCTTGATGGTGTTCCAAAGGGCTCTTAGGATCTGTTCACTTTTTAAAAAATTCTTTTTCCTTTTTGCTTCTTAGACTTGATAATTTCAATTGTTCTATCTTAAGGTTTAATAATTTTTTCTTCTGCCTGCTAAAATCTGTTGGATCCTGATAGTAATTTTTTTCACTTTGGTTATTATGCTTTGGGATTAGTTCATTTTTATAACTTCCTTTTGATTAATATTAAATTTTGTTCATATGTAGTTTTCCTGATTTCCTCAGTTATTTGGGTTTTCCTTTAGCACTTTGAACATATTTAAGATAGTTGTTTCAAAGGTCTATGTGTAGTATTCAATATCTGCACTTCCTGGATGGTTTATATCAATTTATTTTGTTCATTTGAATGAGCCATACTTTACTTTTTTGTATGCATTGTGATTTTTTTATTGAAAACTGGAAATCTGGGTAGTAATATATGATAGCTCCAGAAATCACATTCAATTCCTATCCTGGATTTTTGTTGCTGTTGTTGTTGAAGGCTGCTGTAGTCCATTTGTTTTGTGACTTTCCCAAACTATTATTGAAAAGACTGTATCCCTTCTTGATGTGGTCACTGAAGTGTCAGTTTTTCTTACTTTATGCTTATTTAGTGTTTTGACAGAGGCTTCCTTGAATGCCAGGAGCAAAAAAAAAAACAAAAGCAAACAAACAATAAAAGAGAAAGAGAGACAAACCCTTTTTTTGCAAATTGGCTCTGTGCAGGGGTGATTTTTCAACTCTTATCCAGGTTTGGACTGAGTTTATAAAGAGCTCGAGATCTTCTTAAGTATTTTCTGAGTTAGAGTCTTGCTCTGGATATATGCAGCATATGGATGCCTTTCCAAGTTCCCCAGTATATATACAGTTGCTTTAAAAGTCCTAATTTCAAAATGAAATTCTCACTAGCTTCTGCTTTAGTCAGTTTATTGCATGTTTTGGCTGTAATCTTTGCCCCAGATATCTGAGGGTTGTTTGCTTAACTTATAGCATTTTCAAGCAATGCTCTCTGATATTCCACCCCGATTTTCAAGTTAGGCAAAAAAAGATATGAGCACCTTGCATAATAACCTTCATGTATCCCCCAGAAAAATGAGGAGAGGCATGGCCAATAATTTGTCAATAATGTCTCCTTTGCCCTCTCCAGAACCAGGGACACTGTTCAGCTCTGGAAATATGAGCTGCCGTCACTTTAAGATCTCTTCCACTTTAAAACTATTGCCTTACAACAAAGGGAGTGGCATGAGGGCAAATACTGATAATATTGCCTCAAAACTTTCCTACCATTATGAAATTACCTGAAATTACCTTTCTTTTTTTTTGATTCAGCATTCACTTTGTTGCTGTAAACCTTTGACTATTTTCTAGAGTTCTCACAAAATTGATTCTTATGGTTTTTGCTCTTTTTTTCCAATGTTTCTGTGAAGCAATGAGAGCTTGGCGAGGCTGACATCTACCATCTTGCTGATATTTCATGCCTCAGATTTGGATTGTAAAGCCTCGATCTTTGTTAAGGAAAAGTGAAGTAAAAATGTTATTCTGATACCAGCATGGACACTTCTCTAGATGCCAGGATGGGCTCTTGACCCCCATGCAAGAAAGAGTTTACACACAAGGTCACAAGCAGAAGTGAGAATCCAATTAATTCAGCAAAAGCAGAAGCCGATGTGTTTATTGAAAGTAAAGTACATTCTTAAGAATAAGTAAAAAAAGCGCACTGATCCAAGGAGGAACAGTGCCCCCCAGGGTTAGGGTCTGTTCTTTTATGCTAACCCCTAATAATTTGCTAAACTGAGGGTGGATTTTCTGGGAAAGAGATGGAAAGTTCCTAGAAAGGGAACGTTCCCCTTTGTTGACCTTATAGGGTAATTTCCAGGAGTTGTGTTGAGTGTTGTGGCATTAGTAAACTGTCCTGGTGCTAGTGGTTGTGATTGTTACTGTGTTAATGAGGGTAGTTCATTTTAGGACACTGTCATCTCAACTGTGTGCCTGCCCAGTGAAAGAAAATCCCCCCTTTTACCTTAGATAAAGATGTTATGGCTAAAGTAAAATAACTGAAGTGTCCCTGTTGGTTACATTTATCTCAGCTAAGCATATTCACATTCTTGTGAATTTCTCATCCTGTTGTCCTTCTCCTGCCCTGTCTTCAGAGTGTCTAACTCCCGTCTCAACTCTTAAGCATGTTCTCAGTATATTGAAATAAGACTTTTTATTTTTTTTCCCCACAATAGTCATAGGGCTTTTGTTGTTGTTTTTAATTTGAGAGAGATCTTTAGAAATATTTGGTCCAAGCCATATTTTGTCACTTTAGTATTATGCAATGGCAATAATAACTTAGTATACAATAATATAAATAAAATAAAAGTGTGTAATGATAGAGGGTTATGTGAGGAGAGTTGGTTTCTTCCACTCGTATCTCATAATTTGTACAATACATGTTTTCTTATCTGTGAGTTCAGGTTGTGTGATAATTAGTTTCTCTTTGTATCCTGAGTTGTAAAGTTGATTTTTTCACCTGAGTTTCCAAAGAATTATTGGTTGAGAATCTTTTTTTTAAATTTTTCAGCTGTGCCCTCTCCATCATGGGATTAACCCATATGTGGCACCAGCCACTGGTTCCAATTTGTCTTTTCATAGATGGGTAAGTGGCCCATTGTCTATCACTGCCTTAAGTGGATAGGTCGGTTTCTATTATTGTCAATTTTATTTTTTGTAGTTTCCAACCTCTTTTAAGGGAATCAAGTCCAAGATCTACAGCCCTAGTTGAAATATGTGATCTTAGCTCCCATTCCTAACACTAAAGAATGAATATAATTAACCTTCCATGTAGACTACAGACCTTCAAATCCACTGACTACTGTGGATTTCCACTTTGTTTCTGGTGCCTAGAAACAACATTTATATGAAGTGGGTCTTCAAAAGGCATTGGCACAACGTTTTAATTTGATTATTCAAGATTAAAGGTCTTACACTCAGACTCATCAGCCATCTGCTCCTTGCTTATTCTGTTATTCGATGCTACTGTTGTGTTTGATAGTCTCTGAGAACCCTTCTGAGCACCTTTTGAACATTCCCTAAAATTGTTATCACCCAGAATAATAAACGAACAAGAAATACATTCCCTCAACTCTAGCAAAGTTCTACCCATTCACTTCATCATGGTTTATCTTTGCTCGATTTGATAGTTTATTTTATGCTGTGACAAAACATTTTGAAATTTCTTGTAAGGCCGTGGCAGATCCGGAAATCTATGCTATATTTTGCTTTGTGTAGAGAATGGAGGGGTAGTACTTTGTCATCGACCTGGTTTATTTTGCATTCTGTCATTTCACTGCCGCCTTTGATTAATCAAAAAGTGCCTGAGGTTATGTTATCCTGCTTACATTAATTCAACATTGGGAGGTTCCTAAAAGGCAAAAACTCGAACTTGGAATTCTAGATTTGGATAACTTAATTACTGGGGAGCAATGAGAACATCATCACGGGGGGGTTGAGTATTATTGGTCCCTAGAATGCTTTCACAGTGGCAATGCAAAAATGTTCACCTGTGGCAAACGGCAGTGGGGCACCAGCTGGTGTAATGCCTGGGGTATCTGAGAGAGGAAGAATAATAACAACTATCCCACCATTGTTCCTGGGAAAGAGAGAAAATAGTAGGCTCAGATATGTTAATCAAAAAACTAAAGAAAATATAAGAGTTAAGGGGCCTCTTTCAGAGGCTTTAAAGACCCCTCATCTGTCTGACAGCAGATGATAGACAGATGGAGATCAGACAGACACAGACAGCTTCAGGGTAGGACCAACTCACTGAAAAAGATTACATTTCAGAGCCTCCCCTGAGGATTAGACTGAAACAAGTTTCTAAGTGAGACTACGTTTATGCTTAGCTTTTCTCCCTACTCTATCCTTCTCTGACTCCCCTTCTCCCGAGAATGCACCCTCAGGAAATACTTTAACACAAATTTCCCATTTCTGGCTCAGCTACTAGGGAACCCAATGCAAGACAGACCTCTAGCAAGATCAGTAATAAGTCAATCGGCAATCTAATATCTTCTTTTTCTTCTCCCTCCAAGAAGAGGATAATAAAGGAAGAAAAATGGATGACCATCTTGATTTGTTGTAATAAGTTGATGTTTCGTGTCACCAGGTTACACATACTTCTATACCTTATGTACATTTCAGCCAACAACATATCATGGAAATTCTTCAAGAATAACATTTAATAAAAATGATTTATTATAAATTTTACCATTTTTATTTTAGGTATATTTATGCAAGACCATGCATGTTCCACCAAAATGATGAATTTAAAATATTCCATCTTAATACCCAATGATAACAGCAAAACATATTATTCACCCTTATTCATGCTTAGTATCTAGACTCTTTTTCCCATATGCACATAAGGATTCAGAAAAAGTACCTATAAATGTATAAAGAGCTATAAAAGGAAAGCAAATTGGGATATTGTGTTGGAAGGAATACACCAGAATTCTTAGGATGAGGATAAGATTTGTCTCTCTATTAAAAGGAATTATGACTTCAAAAGTTTTAAAACCACTGGTTGAATTAATAGTGTGCAGTTTGGGAACTATCACTAACTAATTATATGCTTTCGAAGACATGGTTTGATTTTCTTTGAGCTTCAGCTATATCCTTACTAAAATTTGAGGAATAGGTGTGTACTTTATAATACAGTTTAGCTATTAATAATTATGTTAATATATATTATATAAGAAAAATGAGATTTAAATATTTATATAGTACACAATTAAACATAAGCTATGTAAAATATATAAGTATATAATACTTGTAATATACTTATACTTATTATATAAGTATAATATACTTATATAATACATGTAAAAGTAATATATGCATATATTGAATATTACATATTAAATATATAGATCTTCTTAATACATGTATTCACTTTAGCAATTAATAAAACATGTATCAGGCTTAGATATTTTCAAGGACAGAGCTGTCTTTACTTTTTTACCACTGCTACTATAGTTAGATAAATAGATGAATGAATGACATGGGTTATCAATGCCAATCTTATCACACATATAATTATTTACACTTGTATGTTAATTTGTCACTCTTTCAGGTGCTGCCTTGCTCATTTAATTACTTAAGTGGATTCTATTTCTGGTAGCACCCTTGGTAAAACTAATACACAATTGACAAAAATCTAACTGGCTTTTCTTTCACATGCATATATGAAGGATATCAAGAAATCCCCAAAATAATTGTAAAGAGATATTCAAATGTGCACAGAGATAAGTTTGTCTAAAGAGGTTTTATTGAGTAGGCATAGGAATCCTTTAAAACTTGATGGTGTTACAAGCATAAATGGAATAGAATTTTCCTTTTCTTGAACACTACTATAATAATATTTCCTTTATATGTGGCAACAATTTCCCTTTATGACAACTTTCCAGGGAGTGATATATCATTTGTTTAAATTATGGGAATACTAATAAATATGTGTTTTAAGCAGGTAGAGAGCAAAGTGTTGGGAATTTCTAAGGATTGGAAAAGAAGAAGGGTATGGGCTCTTCTATTAGTATCAACAAAATTGAATAATATAAAAACTTTATCAGAAGTTTTATTTGTTTTGCATTTTTCTGTATTGCTTTTCTTTCATTGTACTGAGATATATAGTGATTCATTTTCAAAAATAATATTGTATATGTTGCCTGGAAGCAAGGAATTTATGTGAGCAGAAAATATTTTGCTTCTTGGAATAGAAATATGATATAAGTGCACTCGTATCATTGTATTGTTGAACCAGTAAAGGTTAGTGATGGTTTGAAGATTCAAATCAAGAGGATACCATTAGGTCATAGAGAACTAAGCTTCTGAAAAAAGAAAAATCAGATATTAAACCTTTAAGTGTTCTCTTTCTTCTCTACTCAACCTGTAAGCAAGAACCATTAAATATGAAAACATTAGATATGTGTTTAGCCTAAATAGTTGACATAAAATTAAAAATAGGATTTAATCATTTTTATTATTTATTATTATATATTATTATATTATATTTATTATAACAAAATAATAAAGAGAAAAGAATTGATTTTTACCTTTATTCTATGACAGCCCAATATTTTTTCCTAAAAACATTAAATCCTATTTTTAATTTTATGTCAACTATTTAGGCTAAACACACATCTAATTTTTTCATATTTAATGGTCCTAGCATCCACTTAACGTTTGCTCATGTGCACTTCTTCCCAACTAAAAATAATTATATGTGCATCTATGCAGACTTAGAGGAGTCAGCTATGATCTCAAATAGCTGAAATACAAGGTCTGACTTACTGACCCCATGAAATATACCACACTACAAATACCTGTCATAATTGATAAAACTGGCTTAGGTATATTAAAAGATTGCTCAGTAGTGCCAAATGGCAAGCCACTGCTTTGTTATTAACTTGTCTCACAGGATTGGTTTTGGATTTGAAAATAATGATGATTCCAGCAAACATATATTGGACAGTTAGTATGTTTCAAGTACTGCACTCAGCACTTCATCTGTATTATCCATATTAAGCTTCAAACTACTGTGATATGGGAAATATTATCTCTGTTTTATAAAAGAGAGTAATTAGCCTATCTGTAGTGTCATAATGAGTAAGTAACGGAGATGGTTTCCAAACCAGATCGTTGGATTCTAAAGCTCATGGGCTTAATAAATCTGTATAGTGAAAAGAACCCTGGAAGAGCAGTCACTGGGGAGAGAATTGCTTATGTTCACTGCGGTATAAAATGACTTTAAATATCCCAACACTCTGAAACTCTTTGCCCCCTCTGTATATGCCACAAGGGATATAAAACTATCAACTTTACTTTACTTTTTAAGTGATTGCCCAGCAAGTGGAAAGTCTTTTCAAGAAGTCATAAGGAAGAAATGAACTAGCTTCAAATCCCTCATCAGCTCCATGCAGAAGGCAAACTCTTTTGTACAAATGCATTGTGCTGTAAACGGTTCTATTATTTGCTGATATCCCTTCCCAGCAAGTAAAGTGTGGCACAACAATACATTTCTATTTACCATATAACTTCTGATGAACAATAAAAAGAACATTGCTCATGAGGCAAAAGGCCAATTATTTTCTACATCTTAACTGCTTGAGTAACAACAGACAGAAACAGGGGGCATGATGTTTACTACATCAGAAGTCACAGTAGGAGAGATTTAAATCTTGATTGGGAAGGTTATATTTTAGAATTTTAGACTAAGAAAGAACCACAAAAATTAAATAGATTAAATTGCCCATCATTCTTAACTTACAGATGAATAAATTTTGGCTCAGAAAGTTAAGTGGCTTATTCAAGATCACACAGCTAACTATTGACAAATATGGGCATAAAATGCAGGAGTCTTTTGTACTTTTCTAACACACTTCTTTTTTTATTCTGGATGATTTGAAGCACTGGTTTAGATATGTAATCAAAATGGAATTGTTATCTGCAACCAAAATCTTGAGTCATCCTGGATTTCACTACACAAATTATTTATCTGTACTTGGAACTATGTGTTTTATATATTTATTTATATTGTGTTGCCTATTTGGAATATTTAAATGCAAGGTCTTTAAAGGCAGGAGCTTTACTTATATTTGTTACCACTATTTCCAATAGGGTGATCAACCATCCCATTTTGCCTAGAACTAACTTTCTCTGGATGTGGAGGTTTCAGTGCTAAAACTAGAAATGTTCTTGGAAAACTGGCATGAGTTGGTCATGCTATCACAGACTTTGCATATAGTTTTACAAGTTTTTTATTTCACTCTTCCAAGAGGGAACATTAACATCAAATTCATCATGGATGTGTTTAATTACTGTCAACATATTCTTGAAGATGGTATCAATGTGTCCCAATTTGCATAGAATTGCTGTTTGAACTGGAGTAGCACTGGTTCCATCTTCATTTTAAAGGACAGTGTATGTTATGCTGTAGGCACTCAATTAGCATTTGTTGTCTGACATATCCTTAAAATTATAATAAGAAAGGAACAATATCTTCTGATTTCTGATGAGAGGTGGTTTAACTATACATTACTTCATGATTTCTTAAAGTTTATGCTGAATAATTCTTTGGTGAGATAAAAGCTGTCTTGTGCATTGTAAAATGCTTAATATTATATATATACACATATAAATCATGCATGCACATGTATACACAGATATATCCATATATATTTAGCAACATACATATGATGCATATATATTTATATGTATGCATAATAGAACTAGGGACCATCATATGGATACTATATTTGCATACATATTGTCTTAAAATGATGAGTTTTTTTGGGGGGGAGGATTGTTTGGCTCAGGGTTGTCAAGTGATAACAGAAAAAGAAGTACACAGGAAAACAAAATTAACAAAGATTTTCTTTTTCAGGAAATAGACATGAAATCCCTTCACTGTAAGTATAGGATCCTTTAAAAATAGCTTTTATATTAATCTCAACATAGTGGCCATCATTATAATGAGTAAGGCTTGGCAGAACTTCAGCTCCATTCTCCCGCTGTGACAAACAACAAACCCTATACTTAGAACCTGCTTGCATTGTTGAGTTGAAATTTGTCATGTCCCTTTCTATACAGCCCCGATTGTGTTTATGTATGGAACTACACTACAAAGTCTTCATAGAATTGTAGTTATCAGCTATTCACTGCTATCACAAACCACAAAATTACTGGGTTTTTTTGCAATTATCTACTTTCAATAGTTCTTTCCATAGCCCTCAATGACTAGTTCACGTGTCTAGTAATTTTCTTTGGAACCCAACATCCACTCTGTCCACAGCCAGACTTCTTTATTTACTGTTAGGGTGGATAACTTTACAAAAGCCTCTCTAATATGTTTTTATAGAGAGCCATTTTGTAGCTTTGTAAGCCCTTTCTCTTGATATTTTCATCAAAATTACCCCCGTAGTTTTTCATACATAATGCCAAACATTTAAACACAAATTATCAATCATTGAAGGACCTGAAAACAAGAGATAGTAAACAGACAACAGAAACAGACCCTCAGAAAAATTAGACATTCGAGTAAACAAATATTTATTCAATTATTTAAAAATATTTGAATAAATATTTTATTTATTTAAAATAAATATGGCTAATATTTTCAAGGAAAAAAGAAATAAAAGGGAGAATTCTAGCAGACAAATCAATTAAATAAAATCAAGTACCACTTTTAGCATTACATCATAAATTAATAGAAATTAGAAATGTAAACAGTTAGAATGCAGGCTGAGAGGATTCAGGTGAATTTGGGGATTCAAAATTTTCATATGAGCCTGTCCATATCTCCTCATCCCACGTCTAACAGTCCCACTTCTCTGTGAAAGCTCTGAAATTAGCATAAGACAATCATTGAAGTTTAGAATTTGACCTTCTTTGGCCGTTTGCCACTTGTAAAATTAAGTTCCTTCCCTTAACTTCAGCTGTTTATAACTACAAGCTGTAGACAATGAGGATCTCTCTTTAAATGCTACCATTATGGCCTTCTGAATTTTCACACTTTACTTTATAATGCTGATTAATAGATCCAAGACTGTAATTTCCTCTCTTCAATGAAACAGGCACTCCAATTCCACAGTCCTTAAAATTAGAATATTCCCCATGGCTCACAATTGCCCCAGACTTGCAACAGCTAGTGAATGTTACTTCACCTGCGCTTCATCCCAGCTTACCTCAGGTAGGAACATGAGAAATGGTACTGTCTCATCATGCCTGGGCCTATCAGTACGCCACCTAGTGGTAGTGATGGTATCCTCTTCGCCATGTAACCAGTAAACTATACAACTCCATAATTGCTTCCATAAAGTAAACTTAGGGCCACTTTTCTCAGATTCTTAGAGGCAGAGTCTGAGGAAGAGCTTCTTTCTCAACTATTTACTGAGGATATTCTCTTCGAATAAAAAGGATGATGGCAGGGACCAAAAGCAAAGAAAGCATGTAGTCTCTGAAGGAAACCAGCTTTAACCCCATCTCACCAGCATGATGTAAAGCATAAATTATACATCAAATGGACCCCCTTGAGGCAAGGGGTCCAGATATTGGTATTAATGTGTCAGTTAATTATTGGCTGACTGTCAAATATGGGGATGGGGGAAGTTGGACAGAACTTCCTTGAGCAGATGGTTCTAGTTGGCCAAAGGAAATTCTGCAGATAAAGAAGAAAACTGTGACCAGTGGGAGTGTTGTACAGCATCTCAGTATGAGGGTGTTAGTACAGGTTTCTTACAGGTTTGAGCTTTTGCTTACTGATTTGGAGAGAGTTTAATAAAACATTTTTTTTCTGAATTGTGTGTTAGAAAAGGAATAGGTAATTACACATTAATGTCAATAATTTTATCTAGAAATTAAGAAGGAGCTGAAGCTGAAGGAGGAGAACATTTGGTCTTTTGTTGCTTATACAATGTTCTCATTTTTATCTGTGCTTGAACATGATTATGGAAAGCTCTTGTTTTGGTTTGGCCCCATCTTGGTCTCAGAGTAGCTTTGTCTAATGTTAGTTTATTGTGAAATTATTTATGTTCCACAAGAAAACACTATGGCCTGGCTCTCTCTAACAACGAGCAATGAGTAGTGATCAGGGCTGTATTTTTTTTTTTTTTCTTAAAGCACAATTGTGGAAAATATAGCCAGGATTTGGCTGAATATGAAGGAAATCCATATGCTAATCAACAGTAATACACTGAGAAAGGGAAAATGTTGTGTTCTGTTTTCCTCTATATTCCTGACTAACTAATTTCAAAGTATCTCTACCTATATACTGATGGATCCTGGATAAATTATAAGCACATCTTTTAAAGTATGTTTGTGCTCTCACAGAACATAAGAGCCATTTCAAAGGGCAAAACAACAGGCACAGTGTGCATCCATCAGCGAGTGTGGCAAAGTGGGCTCACTACCAACATCCATTTTCTTATTCTTCTATAGTAGTAAGAGCTCCATCTGTTTAGCTGGACATAAGACAAAGTGGCTATTACTTAGACTTATTTTGATATAGATGCAAACTTGTAACAAAATTCAGCCAGTGAATTATAAAAAGAAGCATCATGTGGTCAGGTCTAGAAACCTTCAAGAGATATTAGATTGTGTTCCTTGCTCCTTTACAGTTTTTGCCTTCTTCCATCTGTTACAGAGTACCCAAAAGGTAACATCTGGGGCCCTACGTGAAAGTCCACTTGTGGCAGGTTGACAAGATAGAAGGAGCCTGAGTCTCTGAGACATTGAAGAGAAAAGACAGAATTGGACTCTTTACCTGGATACTTAGATGATAAAAAATGAACTCTTCTATTATCTAACTCATGGCTATTTTAGTTTTTCTGTTTTTCTTTTAAACCTAATACTAATACTATACTAATAAACCTAAATACTAATACTAATTGATGTAATGAATAATAAGCAAATATAAAGACCAAGATATCCTTAGGACAAATAACAGTACTAGCACCAATATCTGGCACTAAGCCTGACGCTTTCTCCAAGTTTGAGAATGTGAACTTGAGACTCTTTTATTAAGTCATGACCCTAAGAAGAAGTCCTAGGTGGATAGTGTCACCTGGCTCTTATAATAAGATGCTATATTTACAGAAGAAACCGGCCTCTGCTTAGTCTCTCTTTGCTATCATTTATTATTATTATTTTTTGTTAGGAGGAGGAGAAATGTTTTTGAAGTGTTCTGATATCAGAAAAGGAAACTTAAGGTCTACTTATTTTTCTGAAGGCCACCATTATATTAGGAAATTACTGTAAATTATCTATTTTGCATTCCATTTTGTATATTAACTGCTTCTTATAAATTGAGGAAACTGAGAATAAATGTACAGATTATGAAAACCTGGATTTGGAATATGGTGACATCCAGAAGTTTTCTAGTAGTGTTCTGGATGATGAGGAATGTGATGTGGAGAGACAGGGAGAGAGAAGGAAAGTTGAAATTTGTTCAGCACTTACTCTGATGATCACTCAGTGAATCACCTAACATACTATAGCACACAGAAAATGGCATGAGAGATATTAAGAAAACAGGGATAGTAAAAAAAAAATGTTTATTTGGGACTGAAAGCCCAGGGTCATACTGCCTGGACACTAAGAAATAGCTTTTCCAATATCCTTCTCCATCGTTCTCTTATCTGTGACTCTAGGCATTTACCTCTCCTGCTCTCTGTACACATACCTTACCCTATGCTTATTGTGGAAAAATATCTTAGCCTGAAAAATAAACTTTAAAATTTAATGTAGCTTCAGATAAATGTGTTATCTAAACAAGGCTGACCCTACAGTATTTAGTTCAACAAGAGTATATATGAACATTCACTTTAAATATTTATTTAATGAACCACAGATTAATATTAGGAGCATATTTATGATTTTATGCCAAGAAAATATTTCATTTATCATTTATGAAACCAAACTATAGCAAACTATTTCAAAACACTTAGAAATGATAAAGAGATATAACTAAATAATTTATTAATAAACATATTACTGTAAGTTTTATTATATTTCATTATCTATCCCATTAATCATTGCTATATGAACACCAAAAGTTTAATTGTTGTAGCTTTAAGTTATATTTTGATATCTGGTAGCGCCCCTTATTTTCCTTTAATTGTGGTAGCACATTTTTTTAAATTGTCTTGGTTATTTTTTTCTGTTTTTTCTTTCACATAAATTTAACATTACCCAGTTGAAACATTTTTTTTTTTTACTTTTATTGTTACATTATTGAATATATATATATAGAGATAAAAGCAGAAGACAGTGAGAGAGAGAGAGAGGGAGAGAGAGAGCTCCACAACGTTGTATCTCCCCTATACAAATGGTCTTTATTTACCTCTATATACTTTTGTTGCTTGTAGCATGTACCAATATGACATACAAATTTCTGGTTGCAATTACTTTTAAATTTCAGGTTACAATTTTCCTTTTAAATTTCTGTTTACATTTACTGTTAAGTTTTAAGGATATGCAAATATCCTTTTATAGACTCTACCCTGCATTTCTCTTTTATGAAATTGTTTCAGTATCTCAAACAGATGATTATCTAAGATGATTATGTATTTTCCTTTATTTCATATCGATAACGCTCATATTTCATTGTTCTGTAACATTTTATAAGCTTTCTCCTTGCTCCATCCTGCTAGAATTATATATTTGGATTACTCTTGGCTCTACTTCATATCAATGTGGGTAACATTTGATTTCCCTTCTCAGATTACAGCTAAAATGAGAGTGGATATGCTTACATGTTCATGTATTTTCATTTATATCACATATTCATCTGGTGAGTACTGCTGCATACCAGTGGAAGCTTTTAAATTAAAGCCTAGTTTTCAGATATGTTTACCTGTTAAAAATCTGAATATAACCACCCCCCAATGCTGTTATCAGCAGTGAAATAATTCCTGAGCCAACCTACCTTGAACAACTTATGGTAAGGACACTCTCCAGGTGGCAAGGTGTTACTGGCCTCTTCCCCTTCTGTCCTATCATATCCTTTTTTCACTCTGAATGGACAAAGATAGAGAGGCTATTTTAAATACATTATTAAATAATATAACCTGAAATAAATTTCTAGTTAAGAACATCTAAGAATCTCAGGGCATGAGAGTGTTAAGTTGGGGAAGAATACTTAATTTTTTAACACTAGGCTGACTTCTCAGGAAATTAAGGAAAATTCTTAGAGAATACATACCATGAAATAAAGGAAATTCTTCAGGAAAGCCAGTATGCACTAAGCTCAGCTTTTACCCTTGGGCCGGGTAACTTACAAGAAATAATATCTGGGACTTCTGTAGGTAAAAGGTTAGATCTTAGATTTCTCACAAAAATTCACCTTCCTATGCAGGTGAGTTAGGAAAAACCCAACATGTAGTGGCTGCATGGTGGTCAAGATCCATGTCTGTCTCAGCCTTAGCTGGAGGGGAGAAGTAAAAAAAATAAAAACTGCTAAGAAGAATCCCCAACCACACGATCAATTAATACCACCTACCTGAACAACCTACTGACAATGTATTTTAAGGTAGTCCCAGATGGTAATCGGTAAGACCTTTAACAGGATGAGAAGAAAATTCTTTTTGGAGGAATGCACATTACAACTTGGACTCAAATAATTACCACAGGTAAAAATCAAGGAGTCTTCCACTCAAAAACAAACAAACAAGACACTTTATAAAGAAATACTGAAAAACAAACAAATGATATTGTTGTCACTTTATATTATATGAGACAATAGGGGAGTTGAATAATGATACATTTAGGTTTCTTTCTTTCTTTTTTTTTTTTTTTTTTTGAGACAGTGTTTCACTCTGTTGCCCGGGCTAGAGGGCCATGCCGTCTGCCTAGCTCACAGCAACCTCAAACTCCTGGGCTCAGGAGATCCTTCTGTCTTAGCCTCCCGAGTAGCTGGAACTATAGGCATGCACCACCATGCCCGGCTAATTTTATATATATATATATATATATATATATTTTTTTTTTTTTTTTTTTTTTTTTTTTAGTTGTCTAGCTAATTTCTTTTTTTTTTTGCTTAGTAGAGACAGGGCCTCACTCTTGCTTAGGTTGGTTTCGAACTCCTAAGCTCAAACAATCCTCCCGCCTTGGCCTCTAAGAGTGTTAGGATTACAGGCGTGAGCCATCACACTTGGCCTAGATTTCTTTTTTAATTGAAGATTTAAAAAAATTATTTCTCACTTGACAAGTAATAATTGTATATGTTTATGGTACACAAAATTATGTTTTGATATGTGTATACATTGTAGAATGGCTAAATCAAGCTAATTAACATGTGCATTACCTCATATACATTTTGCGTATATGGTGAGAACACTTAAAATCTACTTTCCTGCCAGGTACCATGGCTCACACCTGTAATCCCAGCACTTCGGGAAGCTAAGGCGGGAGGGTCATTTGAAGCTAGGAGTTCAAGACCAGCCTGGGCAACACAGCAAGACCCAGTCTCTACAAAAAATAAAATTAAAAAAAAATTAGCCAGGTGGGTGACATGCTTCTGTAGTCCCGGAGTCTGAGGTTATAGTGAGCTGTAATTGTGCCACTGCACTCTAGCCTGGAAGACATAGTGAGAACTTGTCTCAAAAAAATAAAAAAAACTACCTTCCGAACAATTTTCAAGTATACAATAGATATATGTTATTAACCATTTTATTTAGGTTTTTTAACTCCATAAATCCATGGCTTTTAGAGCAAATTACAAATATAATATTCAATCATATTCATTTATTTCTGTTCTGTTAATGTTTTGTTCACTATACCAAAAAAAAAAAAGAAAATCTATAGAGCTATTCCCCATCAACAGTCTCCCTTGAGCTGTACTAATTTTGGATGATAGTCATGCTTTTATGATGCACGATTTTTTTTTATTAATATCTACCAAATGTTGTACATCTGCCAGTAGGAACAGAAGGATTTGAGAAGGGTGAAATACATGATCTTTAGCACCTGTTACAGCCTCATATCATAAAATAAATTATGGAAACATGTTTTAACCCATAAAAAAATCAGTATAAATTATTGTATGTAGATTGTACCTTTAATCTTCTACAATTTTACAGAATGTGCTGCTCATAGACATCATTTTTAAGGGGAATATATAGTCAATTATTTATCTAGAATTTTTGTCAGTTAAAACATTGTTTTCAACATATTTTTTCTCCTTGCCATATATTTACTAAATACAAAAAGTTACCGTTTTGGTACTTTTGGAGGTTGAATGAAAAGTCCTTGGATGTCTTTTGAGCAGAAACTTTTATGGATAGTGAATTTGGATACCCTGATGGATTTAGCAGTTGTTTGGCAATTGCTAATTTAGTTTAAAATATTGAAATCATTTTTTTGATGTCAATGTTTCACTCATAAAATTTCAAACAACATTCAAAAAGTTTTTTGACTTTATTTCTCTGTGACAAGCCTTTTATCACAGTCAATCGGTTTTTAAATAGATTAAAAATTTACATTATTCATTGTCAAAAGTTAGAAATATTGGTCAAGATTATTAAAAATTATGGTTTAATTATTTTAAAATAATGTTTTTCTTTTAAATGTATTGTTATGCTTATATGGATAACATTTTTGAAGTTTCTAGCATAGTCTCTGCAGATTTAATAAATATTATTTGAATGAGCAGATATGAAAACATGTGCATTTGAAACTCTAGGAATTTACATGTATTTAAATAAGTAGTGAAGACTAAAATATGACATTCTCTACTTTTTCTCCATAAAATTGCTTATCTTCTCATCTGCTTCTTGGGTTACTTATTCTTTAAGGCTCAGGACCTTCCTTTAATATGGAAACTTTGAATGAGTTTTATTGTCAGTTAATAGTTTCTTCTTCTTTGTTCTTCCTAACACTTAAAAATAAATGTCCTTGTAGAGTTTATCATGAATTCATCATAATTATATCTGCTCAACTATTTTGTTGCTGGATTTTAAGGTACTAGACAGCAGAGCAAGTGCTATTCAGTTTTATGTACTAAGTATACAATTAGGTGATTAGAATGCCTGAATGAATAAATGAATGACTAGACAGAGAATAAATAAATGAAGTATCAATTTACATTGCCTGATGATTGGTGGTGTCGAGCATTTTGTTATATATCTGTTGACAATTTATATGTCTTCTTTTTTAAAAAAATTATAAAAGTATACATAAAATTACCAATTGTGGTAAATGCTTTGAAAAGAAGTTACATGGTGCTGCGAGTGTGTATAATGTGACGATGTGACTTAGACCAGTGCTTCTCAAATTTGAAAGACCACTTCCCTCCCCCAATTTCCCTGCTGTGGACCAGGACTAGCACACAGATCATGCTGCATGTGACTAACCATATGAGTCTGACAACACCTGAACTGCTCTTTACCCGGTTCAATGGGAGGAGTCTACTAATCATGTGCTTGGGTGTCATGGTAATGTTAAAATACTGTAAACATTTCTAAATGTTTATTTCTCAATTTTAGCACTTACCATATTGAAAGCAACTTGTGGCTTGGCACAGAGCTCTGGTTGGCAATTTAGGTAGCTCTGACCTAGACTGTCAAATCAAGAAAGCCTTCCTGGAGGAAATGATTTTTGCCTAGTGATCTGAAGGATGAATAAACAAAATGGAGATGGGAAGGAGAATTCCAGTAAAAAGGAATGAATTAATACAAGAGAAGACCGGTGTGGCTGGAATGTGCAAATGAGTGGGAGATGAATCAAGATGAGTCAGATAGGAAATGCAGCGCCAGGTCTACGTTATCTTCATATTTTCTCCATGGCAAGGAACAGCTTTTGGAACACTTTGAACAATGCGATTTAATCAGATTCAAGGTGTTAATATTACCTTGCTGCAATGTGGACAATGCATTGGGGATATTGCAATCTGTTTGACCTGCTACAACAAAATACTGGGTGGCTTATAAACAAGAAGAACATATCTCTCACAGTTCTGGAGGCTACGAAGCCCAAGATCAAAGTACAGGCAGATTCCATGTCTGGAGAGAGCTTGTTTCATAGATCCTAGATGGCCATCTTTTTGCTCAGTCCTCAATGGCAAAAGGGTCAAGGGATCTCTTTGAGGCCTCTTTTATAAAGGCACTAATCCCAATCATAAAAGTGACACCCTTGTGACCTTATCACCTTCCAAAGGCCCCACCTCCTATCAACCTTGGGGGTTAGGATTTCAACATATGAATTTTATGAGGACACAAACAGTTGAGAAATGTCTGTTTCAGGTCTTTTGCCCATTTTTAAATTGGATTATTTGTATTTTTGCTATTGTGTTATATGAATTCTTTTTATATTCTGAGCATGATTCCTTTTTTTGATGCATAGTTTGCAAATACATTTTCTCATTCTGTAGGTTTTCTCTTCACTCTATTCATGGCTTTCATTGCTATGAAGAAGCTTTTTAGTTTGATGTAATCCCATTTGTCTATTTTTGCTTTTATTTCCTTGCTGTTGAGGTCTTACTCAAAAAAATCCTTGAGCAGTCAAAATTCATGAAGAATTTCCTCTGTGTTTTCTTTCAGCAGTTTCATACTTTGAGGTCATACATTTAAGTCTTTAATCTATCTAGAGTTGATTTTTATATATGATGATAGGGGTTTAGTTTTATTCTTCTGCATACGGATATACAATTTTTCCAGCATCATTTATTGGAGAGAATGTGCTTTCCCCAGTGTGTGTACTTGATGCCTTTGCAGAAAATCAGTTGGCTTTAAATGTATGGCAATGCAAATCAATACCTCAATGATCTATCACCTCATCCCAGTTAGAATGTCTATTATCATAAAGGCAAAAAGTAACAAATGCTGGTGAGGATGTGGAGAAAGGGAAACTCTTATGCACTGTTGATGGGATTATAGAGGTTTCTAAAAAAACTAAAAATAGAACTGCTATGTGATCTAGCAAGCCCATTATTGGGTACATATTCAAAGCAAGTGAAATCAGTATGTTGCAAAGATATCTGCACTCCTATGTTTATTGTAGCACTATTCACAATACATAAAATATGGAAACAACCTATAAGCACATTTATAGATAAATGAATTAAAAAATGTGAGATATAACATATAATGGAATACTATTCAGCCATAAAACAAAAATAAAATCCTGTCATTGTTTTCAGCAACATGGATGAACCTAGATGACGTTAAGTGAAATGAGCCAGACACAGAAGGACAAATATTGAATGATCTCACATGTGGAATCTATAAAAAGTTGATTTCATAGAAGTAGAGTGTAGAATGTTGGTTACTAAGGACTGAGAAGGGTAGGGGTACAGAAGAAGTTTGTGAAGGGGCACAAAGTTTCAATTAGACAGGAAGAATAAGTTCTGATGTTCTATTACAAAGAAGGGTGACTATATAACAAATAACAATGGAAAAAATATATATATATATTTCAAAATAGAAGATTTTGAATGTTATCACAACAAAGAAATACATATTTAAAGCGATGGCTATAGTATTTACTCTGATCTGATCATTACAATGTACACATGCACTGCAACATCACACTGTGCCCCATAAATATGTACAATGGTTATGTGTCAATTATAAAGGTTAAAGTTAGTCAAAAAAGAAAAATAAATAGAAGAAAAATAAATAAATGAAGTAATTTTTTTTCCTAGGGTCCCCATCATGCTCCCTCCCTCCATCCACCCCCACCCCCCGCCGGCTTTACTGCTTCTCACTCTGTGCCAGGAAGGGACATCACATCCTGTGCAACTCATGCCATACTGAGACTTGATGGAGAAAATGTCTACTCAAGACTCTTCAATGTATTTTCCCCCTAGTCTTGTTCATACAACACTTGTTAAGGAGAAGACATGGCCTGATCAGCAGGGAAAAAAGCTCAAAAGAGCAATGAGAGGAGCATCTTTACACATTAAAAAAAAAAAAAAGAACTCACTGTTTTCAAGAAGACTGATAAAAGATACATTTAATAATGATGTAGTATAAACCAAATAAAATATGCTCCTTAGTTGAATTTATGTACAAATCTTGTGCCTTAAAGAAGATATTAACTTCATATGGGTATGAGTCTTATATTTCATTTTGTATATATCTTGCACTATAATTAATGCAATGCTTTCAAGTCAATATATAAACTACTGAGTATTTGCTTAATTGAACTCTTATGTTTCAGAATTAATCAAAACACAAAATGTACTTCTGGGATTTGATGACATTTTCGTCAATGAACAATTTGATGAGAAATGGGACAAAAGGGAGAGTGTATTCTGATTCACTTATACAACTATCTTCATTATAAACCCTTTGTATACAATTTAATAAACTCTTCTTTATAAGTTCTAAAACAGTTTTGTAAAATTCATTTAAAATTTTTAGGTAGAGATTCAATTTTTAAAGAATGGACTGTATTCACTCAGATCAGTTAAAAATGCTTAGGCAGTATGGTCTTCATTAATTTGAAAACGAGGAGCTGAATCCTCACCAAGATAAAGTAAAATAGCAATTTAAAAAGTATAATAATTATGATTTAATAACATGACTTTTTGTTCATGCTTCTGGATAATATGTAAAGTAGAAATGTATTTGACCTTATGTTTTCACACATAAATGCACTTTTAATTAAGATAATATCATACATTTGAAACAGATTTTTTTCTGGAAACATTGAGTTGAATAAAATTATTATTTAAAAAATTTTAACAGCACTAACTGAAGGTCAGTGGTTCCTCACAGATATAAATGTTAAGCTAAGGTTTGTTTTTTCCCTCTGGTGATGGCACCAGGGCAAATAAGTTCCAAATTTAAAAGTCTGCAATTTGCATTTTGAAATAACTCAATGATACTTGTTGCATTACACAAAATTTATAATTACTAAATTTTAGAAATGCTCTTTCAAATATGTTGAAACAATTGAATAAAATAAAATAGAAAGCAAATACCTGGACTATGCCGTACAAAAAAATAAGATAAAATAAAAATATGATTATTTGTCCTGTCTCTATATATCACTTAAATAACAGTCAAATAAAAGAATAGCTATAGTTAAATACACACTTTATGGGAGCAAGTCTTACTGGAGTTTCATTTATTTCTTGCTATAGTATGCTAAAATACTAGATTATTTGGAAGAATAGTATTAACAGATGAATTCATTTTTTTTTATTTTAAAAGATATGAGGCAGAGTGCAGTGTCTTGTGTCTAATAATCCTAACACTTTGGGAGGCCAAGGTGGGAGGACTGCTTGAGGCCAGTAGTTCAAGACCAGCCTGGACAACACAGTGAGACCCCATTTCTACAAAAAATAAAAATAAAAATTTAGCTGGGCATGGTGGCATGTCTGAAGTCCCAACTACTCAAGAGGTGTAGGCAAGAGGATCTCTCAAGCCCAGGATTTTGAAATTATAGTTAGCTATAATTATACCACTGCACTCTAGCCCTGGGGACAGAGTGAGATGCTATTTCAAAAAAAAAAAAAGGTATAAAAAATAGAAATTTATGTAATATTATAAAGTGAGTAACAGATGATTATTGAAAAGGAAAAGTCAAAACAAAAATTTGAGAATTTTTAGAACACACAGTAGAGTCATTCAAAGAAATCTCATGTATGTATTTATTTGTTATTTAATTCCACTTTTTAAATTTTAATTGTTTCTAAGTTTGTTTTAAAATCATTTGTTTCTGGAGATGCTACTTAGGAAGATGCTGCATCTACCAAAAATATTTATTAAAGTGTAAATTATATATTTTATAGTTAAAATAAGGAGATAAGCAAAGTATGATTTCACGAGTCACATGGTTTATCGTCATACAAAGATATTTTTTCTTTATTTTTTAATTCCTAAAGAGGGCTACTATAATGAGAACACCTAACAGGGAATGCACTTGCTAGATCAGGTACATTAACCACATAGTGATTGAGTTCCAAAATTATTAAAATCTAGTTGCTCAATTAGGATGGAAGCAGGCCTCTGAGGAAGTGAAGTCTAATTAAGTTTGAGGGGTACCTTTACAGGAAAAGTCCTGGATAGTTTGACCAAAACAGCCTACTTCCCTGACGACAAGTAAGGTCCCTAGACACTGGAAGGCAGTGCCAATGTTGGCTAGGGAGTCTTCAAAGATTAACTCTA